>CALYCA010000548.1:0-29621 GCA_944452715.1 Ophion slaviceki | reverse complement strand
TTTTCTTTTCTTTCCCCTTCACGATATGCTGAATAACGCGTGGCGCATTCGAGCGGCGTGCACAACGGACGTTTGAGCTCCGCTTTACTTACGATTTTATGGAATATGTAAATATGAGTTATACGTAAAGCGGGCTATGCCGGGGACGAGAGGACGCGTCGCGGCTGGAGGAACACGCGCGTGTTTTCGCATCGAGAACTACTGCACGATAAGGTAAAATAGATCGCAATACGCGAGTCGATAAAGAAAAAATACACAACGAACGTGCTGGAAAATACGCTTTCTTTTCGCGTTTGCTCGCTGTAGTCCGTAATACGAAGCGACGGAAACGCTTTTGAGCCGTTTTTTCGCTGATTTTCGTATCGGGAAGTTTTAATTGACTTGCTGGTGGAACGTTACCATCATTGTAGTCATTTCCGTTGGCTCACGCATGTTACAACAACAATCGATCGGAGGTGTAGAAAAGTGGCCATTTTGGTTGATGATGTACCTGTAATGCTTGCATATGTGTGTGCGTGTGTGTGGTCCTGTCTGTGTAGGTGTCTGTGTGCGAGGACATTGCTGTAGCGTAACTCACGCGGCAGACAGACATGCGGAATAATTCATTTGGTGAACATGCGTCTGTCGGTCTAGACCTCTAGATGCACTACCTTGGTGTCTTTTACATTATCGCGTTTACAATATTTGCGTTATTATCAGTGTCATTTTCGACGTACTTGCGGATATACATGTGGGTACTCGTGTATTCGCCTATTTTTTTTAACCTATACAGCGATCACCGAAGACTTCCGGTACTTATTGGTGAACAGTCGAAATTTCACGTTATAACTAACGTACTTGGCTCGGCAATCGCTCCGGTGTTTACACCAACGAGAGTATCGGAGATGGCCTCTTGTTTGGATTTGTTTGGGTTCGGAGATGAAGTATTTCGGAATCATAGTTAATTTATCTTGCAGATACTCGAGGCGTCTGTGAGTTTCGACGGAGGAATATATGCGAGAAAAAAGGACATTTTACATCTTAAGGGACTACGACTACCTAGAGGCCCGAAAAAAGGCCAAATTTCGATTTTTTTTCTGGGAAACGGTTGGTGAAAAGAAAACGCATTTTTTAACGCAAAGTATATTGAGAGACTTAAAAAAATCACCAGAAAATACAGAAAAACAACAAAAACATGGCCGCCGCCAGATGATGAAATCTTTTTCGCGACGTTTGGCGATGGACACTCTATCTTAAGGGGTCTTCTCATTTTAGATGCTGAAAAAGGCTATTTTCATGCATTTTTTTTTGATAGGGTTATATTATAGACATGGATATATAAGTTGTTACACTTAATAAATACACTTTCGAAATACATTAAAAAAAAAATTGTACTTATGTAACCCAAACAAACTTTAAACGCCGATTTCTCGAAAAAACGTTTTTCGACGGCTTGTTGATAAAATCTTCGAAACTGAACCGATCCTCATGAAATTTTAACCACATATTCTTTGCAACTATAGCAATAGCGCATATCAAGGATATTTCAAATTTTGATATTTACGAATTTTTTTTTTGCAAAAAACGGTAAAAAAACACTTTTTTTTGTTTTTTCGAAAAATGTCCGCCATATTGTTATTTTTGCGTATATCAAAAATCGTATTATATGCGCTATAGCCATTAACATACTGAATCTAAAACCGCTTGATTTTTTGTTTCGGATGATCCATCTCTGAGATTTTATCGAAAACGCAGGCCTACCATTTTTTAGGACATTTTTTTCAATAACATTTTCGTTTATAATTAGTGACTTAATAAATAAATTAAATTTTTTTAAAAATGTATTTTGAAAGTGTATTTATTAAGTGTAAAAACTTTTATATCAATATCTATAATATAAACGTATAAAAAAATCATGAAAATAGCCTTTTTTAGCGTGTAAAATGACTTATCTTGCGTCCATTAGCGTAGCCAGAATTTTTTTCCGGGGGGGGAGGTGGCCTGGCAAAAAAGTGGTTTTGTTCACAATCATCAGTTTTAAATAAAATTCACATAATAATCAATAATTATGTAACCCACAAAATATGAAGCTTCAATCACGCATTCCTGTAAACAAAACGCTTATAATGACTTGAAGAACAATCACCTAATTGTTCATCATTCTCTGATCCAGTTACCAGTCTTTAAGGGGAGGTACCTGAGTAACGGCAAGACAAACAGGTAAACGTCGGAAATTTTTATTTCAAAAACTGATGTTTCGATTGGATCCGGGTTTTTTAAATTGGAAAATATGTACATTGAGGTATGTTTAGGAATTTTTTAAAATAAATTCGTTGACTGGAAGCGATTCAAACGCGATTATCTCGAAACATAGTTTTCAAAGTCGGTGCCAGATGTATCTCGAAAACGGCTTGTCCGATTTTGTCCAAATTTGGATACAATATTCTTCGATAGTTTTTCTCGTTCGCCATGTAGGATTTTTTTGAAATTTTCATTTTTGACGGAATTGCGATCGTTTTAATTTAACATTCGTTTTTCGTTCGCAATTCCCGACGATTTTGGATTGCATACACATTGCATAAGAAAGCAATGGTTCAATCGAATGAAAAACCCCTACGTGGCGAACGAGAAAAACTATCGAAGAATATTGTATCCAAATTTGGACAAAATCGGACAAGCCGTTTTCGAGATACATCTGGCACCGACTTTGAAAACTATGTTTCGAGATAATCGCGTTTGAATCGCGTTAATATACATATAATAATATAATATAATAATATAATATAATAAATAATATAATATAATAATAATATAATATAATATAATAATATAATATAATAATATAATATAATAAATAATATAATATAATAATAATATAATATAATAATATAATATAATATAATCGCGTTAATATAATAATCGCGTTAATATACATATTTTCCAATAAAAAAACCCGGATCCAATCGAAACATTGGTTTTTGAGATAAAAATTCCCGACGTTTACCTGTTTGTCTCGCCGTTTACTCAGGTACCTCCCCATAAGAAGGTTGGAGCGGTCCAGTTGAGTTCAATGACGGTTTATGCATTTTTTTTTTCAATGAACTTAAAAACAATGCATACAAGGTATAGATTCATTCTGCACACGCTAAGTTGTCTTAGAGAAATAATTAAAGGGCAAAAATATGCATTTTTGTATTGTCATAACGTAAATAAGAAAAACTTTTGTGTTACTATCAACTTGAAGGAGCATAACATTATCGATGATAATTATGAAAAAACTGCGTCAGCGAATGTTTTATACAACTCGGAATGAAATTTGGAATAATTTATAATTATGCCTATTTGTATTCATGTCACGAGATAATTCATTATTACCATCAATGAATATTAAGTATTACCGAAATACGGCAACTTCGCGGATATTGAGGTTGGCAGCAACGCTCGTCCCCGTGAAAAATTTACCGGCGCTTAACATGGGGCCAACGCTTGGCACGATATTCAGCACCAACCACTAATACCCAGTGTTGGTCCTTTATACGGGCCAATGATTTGACCATGATTCTGCCAGTGCTCATTTGAAGCATGGCGAACCAACGAACACCCAACCTTGGGCCAAATATCGATTTCCAACTGTCAGCCAACTATGGGGGCCCAGTGTTGGCCCCGAACATGGTCCAATCGGTTGATCATGGGTTTGCCAGTCTCGAATTGAAGCTCGGCACACCATCGAAGAGCCAACGCTGGGCCAGTACTAATTAATGACCGTCGGCCACTTGTCGGGGCGAGCGCAGGCCCTGAGTCTGAGCCAATCGTTTTACCGTGGTTTTGCCAATGCTTATTTTTATTATGGCAAACTGACAAATTGCCAATCCTGGCCCAACACTGGCGTTGAACGGTATAGTCCATACACATATACAAGAATGCTTTTTAACGTATATTATCATTATATATTTTTTTATTATCGCTGCATGCAATTTTCTACGTCCCGCGATAATAAACACTCACAATTACTGTCAACTGAAATTCACTTTATTAAAAATAAAATTGATTTATACTACAGTTTTGTGGTGTATAAAAAAAAATGCCGAGTCATTATGATAGTATTAAGGCGTTACCCCCACTTGTAGCGCAAAAAACGCGTTTTTCATGAATTTTTTTAAAGAAAACTACAAAACTTTTTTAATCGATCAATATACCATCTTAAAGAACACATCTTGAAGAACTTTCAGTAATTTTTTTATTGAAAAATATTACATTGTTTAGTGGCAAATGGCCGTCAATGAAATAATGTTTTTATATACACGGTTTGCGGTGACCAACATTGCGGCGAAGTGGATCATCTGAAAAAAAAAATGCGGATGGATTTAGTCAAATATAAGTATAAACTAGTCATTAATCGAAGGATTTTAAAAAATATTCATTTTTCACAAAATGGCGGACAGTCAAAGTTAATGGTTCGATTTTAACGAAAAAAAACGGCCGTTTTTGGCCATAAAACGGCCATTTTTTCGAAAAAAAATCGAACGATTAAAGACTACATTTTTATGTATTAAATAAGCCTGCAAAATTTCAAGAAGATCGGTTCATTAGTGTTCGAGTATTCTTGGTCACCGACTTCAGAAATGCCATTTTGAGAAAAACGCGTTTAACGTTTCAATTTCAGTTTACACGAAGAAAATATTTTTTTTTGTAAACTTACATAGAGTCATCTATTCCGGGCATCAAAAAAAAAAACTACACTTCAAATTGCACTTCAAAAAAATGCAATAAAAAATCGATTTTTTCAAAATCGCAAGTGGGCGTAACCCCTTAAGAAACGTCGAGTGTTAAAACGACGAAAAAAATGAGAAGACTCTTTACAGCAGGTTAGGATCAGAGGCAACGAAACAAAAAGACAAGTAGATAGTGAAACAAATTTGAAAACATTCCACGAACAAGTGATTGTCCATAACGATGTTAGTGAATCTAATAATTCTTTCGATGAGCAATCATCGAGCACAGAAACTTGTGAATCTGATCTATTGTTGTCTAAGCATTGGGTTGTTTTGACAGCCCTACACTGGGCCAACACTAGCCCGAATATTGCGTCAACAATATGAAGCCGACCTTAGCCCTACTATGGGCCGGTGATCACGCCAACCGTCAGCCAATGATCGTGATCTCTTTAGCCCAATGTTGGGCCAATACCCGGCCAACTGTTAGGATTTCCGGTAAGCCTACTATTGGCCAACCGTACATGCCAGCGTTGGGCCGAAGAGATCACTCCTACCGTGGCGCAACACCAAACCGGTAGTGCTGCCGTTCATCGGCCAATGGTAGAATGTGATTGGCGTGACGCTGGCTCGAGGTTGGGTCGGTTGCGTCGTTTTTCACGGGCCGAATGTTGGGCCGATACCCGGCCAACTGTTAGGATTTCCGGTAAGCCTACTATTGGCCAACCGTACATGCCAGCGTTGGGCCGAAGAGATCACTCCTACCGTGGCGCAACACTAAGCCGGTAGTGCTGCCGTTCATCGGCCAATGGTAGAAAGTGATTGGCGTGACGCTGGCTCGAGGTTGGGTCAGTTGCGTCGTTTTTCACGGGTCATTCGCCAGCCAAGGTTCGTGATGTTTCATCAAATCTTGATGGTTCCAATATTGATAATACAGGGTGTTAGGAAGGTCGATGCAAAGCCTTAAGGGAGTGATAGGCCACCTCGTTAGGACCACATCTAACCTAGGTTACCTTAGTCCAAAGTCTAAGGATTTCGAGTTATCATGGTAAGTATGATTTTTGGAAAATTTCCCAAAATTGGATACTAATTCGTTCATAATGTTCAAACAGACAATAATTGGTAACTAAAAACTTATTTGCGTCTTGGCTTAATGTATATTCAATCGACAAACACCAATACAATCATCTGTATCCACACAACTAACTAAATGGGACGTGCTGAACAATGAAAAACTTGTCAAAAAATAAAAATACCTCTTATATTAATGCTATTTTTTACTAAACATAACATTAATATTTTTAATGTTATTTTTTATTTGCTTTTTTACAAAAATAACATTAATATTTTTTAATGCTATTTATATTAATGGGAGGTACCTGCGTAAACGGCGAGAAAAACAGGTAAACTTCGGGAATTTTTATCTCAAAAACTAATATTTCGATTGGATCCGGGTTTTTTTTTTATTGGAAAATATGTACATGGAGGTATGTTTAGGAATTTTTAAAAATGAATTCGTTGACTGGAAGCGATTCAAACGCGATTATCCCGAAACATAGTTTTCAAAGTCGGTGCCAGATGTATCTCGAAAACGGCTTGTCCAAATTTGGATACAATATTCTTCGATAGTTCTTTTCGTTCGCCACGTAGGGATTTTTCATTCGATTGGACCATTGCTTTTTTATGCAATGTGTATGCAATCCAAAATCGTCGGAAATTGCGAACGAAAAACGAATGTTATATTAAAACGGTCGCAATTCCGTCAAAAATGAAAATTTCAAAAAAATCCTACGTGGCGAACGAGAAAAACTATCGAAGAATATTGTATCCAAATTTGGACAAAATCGGACAAGCCGTTTTCGAGATACATCTGGCACCGACTTTGAAAACTATGTTTCGAGATAATCGCGTTTGAACCGCTTCCAGTGAACGAATTTATTTCAAAAAATTCCTAAACATACCTCAATGTACATATTTTCCGACAAAAAAAACCCGGATCCAATCGAAACATTAGTTTTTGAGACGAAAATTCCCGAAGTTTACCTGTTTTTCTCGCCGTTTACTCAGGTACCTCCCCTTAATGCTATTTTTTTACAAAAATAGCATTAATATAAGAGGTAAACGAGTTGGTACCTAATTTTGGGAAATTTTCCAAAAATCGTCCTTACCATGATAACTCGAAATCCCTAGACTTCGGACTAGGTTAAATATATTCCAAACGAGGTGACCTATCACCCCCTCAAGGCTTTGCATCGATCTTCCTAACACCCTGTATATGATTTACAATGGGCAAGGTGGATTTTTTTTCTAAATGTTTACAAAGCTTTCGTTTGCGGTAATCCGTTGTTAAAAATGGTTTATCTTGGTGCTAATTAGCCGAAAAAATTACATCACCGTCAATGTATTGCCCATCTAACTGCACGTAAAATTACATTAAACTATTTTTCATCTCTGGTGTTTTGTGGGGAAACATTTCAAATATTCGTAAACACCGTATATACGAGGATTGTTAAAAAAATGGGGTGACTATCAAACTTCGCGGGCTACGTACATTCGATTTCCGATTTTTTGTTATGTTGATACACGTGTCCCCAACATGTGTTGACATTATCAGCCATTTGCATATTCAGTTTGTTTCTGACAGATATAAAAGTTAGACGTGTTTTGGTGTGCTTGGCGATTTTTTGCTATCGATTTGTGGCAAAACAATTCATGACTTTTGCATCACGACAATGCACCTGCTCACACATCGTTGTATGTTCGTGATTTTTTGGCCAATAACAACACCGTAATCATGCCTCAGCCACCGTATTCACGGGACATGGCCCTCTGCGTCTTTTTTCTGTTCCCAAAACTGAAAAGACCCATGAAATGACGGAGATTTACCACGATTGAGGAGATAAAGACCGCATCGCTGGGAGAGCTCAAGGCCATACCAAAAAGTCCATATCAGAAGTGCTTCGAGGATTGGAAAAAGCGCTGGCACAAGTGTAGTATATCAGAAGGGGATTACTTTGAAGGGGCCAAAATAGATATTGATGAATAAATAAATATTTTTCGAGAAAAATAAAAAGTCACCTTATTTTTTTAACAAACCTCGTATATGTATTTCAATCTTGGAATGTGGCCAACTCTTCGAAAAAACGAGCATTTACAATAATTTTTTTTTATAGTAATTAAGTTTGTTTTACAAAAGTGGTTACACAGACTTTTGATGTTGTTTTTCAACTTGACTTGTACAAATTTTCAAAGAAAAATATTGATTATTTATAACAATATCGCCATTTTTGTCGGACCCCCTTCGGCATGTTGTGCTTTGCGGTGACCATCATAAAATTTTACTGGATCATCTAAAATCAAAAAACCAAAAAAAAATCGTTAGTTTAATAATAAATCTAGTCCTTAATCGAAGCTTTTTTTTCAAAAATTAACAAAATGGCGGCTGCCGACAGATAACTTTCGATTTTCGACCAAAAAATCGCTCGTTTATTGTTAAAGAAAATAGAAATTTTCGACAAAAATGAAAACCCTTCGATTAAGGGCTAGTTTTTAATGCTATCAATAAGCACACCAAATTTCATCAAATCCATCGAGTGGTTTTTGAATTATAGTGGTCACCGACTTGAAAAACATAGTTTCAAGAAAAACCCGTTTAATTTTTTTCGATGTGGATACGGTATTATATGTTCGTGAAATTTTGAGCTCGGTGGATGAAGCTAAACTTTTTTTTATGTATTTTGATCCGCTGGCCTCGAAAATCACAACTTTTTGCCGAAAAGTCGAGCATTCAATTGTTTATAGCCAATTGTTAAAAAAAAATTTCAAAAAATTCAAGTTTTTCGGGATGAATTATTTTTTTAAAACATTTTGGGCCATTTCAAAACGAAAGTTCTCTTTATAAAATTTTGCTAAAGTTCGTAGTTTTTGAGTGATACATTTTTGAAAATTTCTGAAAAAGTTTTCCAATTTTACACTTGATTTATGTATAGAAATACTGATTAAAAAATTACTTACATCGAATCATCAATTCCTGGCCCATACAATAGGGCTTCTACCGATGTGGAAGCTTCCAAAATATCAATTTGTTGTTGTCTTCGAAGCATTCTACCGTCCCGGGTATTATTGTTTGCGCGTTTGTCAGCCACTACCTGCCATGGGGACCCGACGCCCCTTTACTAATTTTGGAATATCCCGGAAACTATTCATCGGATTGACTTGAAATTTTCAGGGAATATTTTCGAAACATCATACTTCAAGAAAATGTAATAGAAAAAAAATCGATTTTTTGAAAATTCTGACTGCATCTAACCCCTTAAACTTTAGTTTCAGTAGGTACTCAATTCAACGAGCCTTAGCTTTCTATTTCTTTCAGCAAATAGGCTCAAGACTTTTTTTGTCGGAATTTTTTTTCACCATTGTCATTCTCCTTGTTCAGCAGTGGCATATGAGAGAATAGTTTCTGAAGCATTGTTCTTCTGAGCTACGTTTTTATCCGCCTCGTGGCAGAAAAACTCCCCTCACAGCCAGTAGAGCTCTCTGGGAGTACTATTGCTGCTTGGAACAGTTTATACAAGTCAGGGCAGTACTCCTTTTTATTGTGCTCTCTTCAATTTCCAGCATTTATTCCATCATTTTTAAATGTAAGCATACTTTTCATGACCATCGCTTCAGCTTCCAATACTGACGTATCAATTATTAATATCTTCTTATAATTATTGATCAAACCCTCTCCGTTCTTCATATTGAATTTAAAAAATGCATCAGCCACATGAGCTAACGGTAGATTTACAAATCGATGTTTCAGATCTACAATGACATTATCTACTACCCGATAGTAAATGTTGATCTGCATTTATTCTTCGTTGTGTATAGACCTGCAAATCTAGGGTATTACTTCTGCCCACACTTAACTTAATTGTGAAATTCGAATATCTATGTAATTTACGTAATGAAATAACTACTTTTCTTACGAGTTATGAAATTGCAACGAAAGAAATAGTTAAAGTTTTCTTAAATTATTTTTTTATGCTTGGTTGGGTGAAAGAAATAAAATTAATCGATAATTTGAATTTATTTATTTTAGTTCGATTTTTTCTGAGGGGGGAGGGGGGGGTTGCCCGCCTCTGCCCCCCCCAAAAATACTTCCGGTTACAATGTTTTGTCTTTATTCGACCGATCGGCTGCAAATTTATCCGAATTCTCCTATGATATGATTACTTTAAAATTCATCATTATTCATATACTATTAAAATATACTAACATATGACTAAATTAAATAAATAAAAATGTAATAACCAAACCAATCTTTGTTTCTTGTTTTTTAAATAATATACAAATCATGTGAAGAATGTACTAATTAAATTTATTAAAATGTAATAACACATGAATTGATAACGTTGAGTTCCAAAATAACTCTGTTTCCGGATCACAAGCGAAGTTTTTAGGCAATAACACCGCCGGTTTTTACTCTTAAGGTGGAAGCCGTGTATTATACTGGCGCAAAAATTGCCGCGGCTCGTGTAGCCATCGAAGAGTGGATTTAACTACATTTATCCTTGTTGTTGCTGCTGTTTTTTTTCTAATGATGGGTAAATCAATGTTATTGACACAGAGCACTATTTGAAAAACGGAAATGTACCACATGAACAGTTATATTGAGAAACGTGCCACGTGCGTGCCGGAAAACTCATAAAGCAGGGTTCCGTAGCAATTTGTTTGTGCAATCATTTATAGCATCAATGTAATAATACGTAGTTATTATTATTCTGTATATTGGAACACAATAATTTATTCCACACTAATATCAATAAATTTAATAATCCACAATCATGATATTCTAATGATAGAGGCGGGGCAATGCGAGAGTTGGGGGGAGGGGCTTCGTTTGATGTTTGATATTTCACTAACGAGGCTTCAGACAACATGCCCCAAAGTTATTTGTGCAGGCTTTTTATGGAGTTTCATAAAGTCAACATCACCATAAGTTGGTTGTTTATATTCCTTGAATTCGTTGATATAACTTGGCCGAAATAATAATTATCGAAAGTTCTAGAAAACCGGTAATGCTATCAATATTTCTGATTTTTCAAATCATCGGTTGAAAGACCAGAAACATGATGGGTAAGTTACTATACCCATAATTAATGACGCCCCTCCCCCCGCACATTGCTCATTGCATTGGGGGGGGGGGCATTAATCGCATTAGGCTACTGTGACGACCGGAATATCAGGGTTACTAACAAAAAAAATTTGAAGGAACATGTTAGATGATTGAAAAATCGTTCGGTCATTTATTTGTATGTACATTAACGAAGTTGTGTGTCCAATTTCATTTAAAAATATTAACAATTAAAGACGTTATACAAAATCTCGTGAAGGACCTTTAAACGTCATGGTGTACTTGATTCTGGCTACTCAGTCGATTTAAAACAAAACAAAAAAAACTAGTTTTGTTTTTTAGAATAGATGATATTGGCTTTAACTTGACCGAAACTTTTTTTGTTATCGTGTTTGAATAATTAAAAATGAAATTGAATTATTTTTTCCGATTTTTTCGAGGAAAAGTGGCATTATTGTTAATAAGAAATGAAAAAAAATGTTGAGAAGATAATCGTTGGTCAATCCATTTAAAAAGAACGGGGTTTTTTCTTAGAATAGATGATATTGGCTTCAACTTGACCGAAACTTTTTTTGTTATCATCTTTCAATCATAAAAAAAATATTACATTTTTTCGCGATTTTTCGAGGCAAAGTGACATTATAGTGAATAACAAATTTAAAAAAAATTGAGAAGATAAACACTGGTCAAGACCAAACTATTATCACACTGAACAAGTGTACCAAATTTCAAGTCAATCCATTTTAACAAACGCGTTTTTTTTAGAATAGATGACATTGACTTCATCTTAGACGAAACTTTTTTGGCATCGTTTTACAATGATTTAAAAAAATATTGGATTTTTTTCCCGATTTTTCGAGGAAAAGTGACGTTATTATTTTTAATAACAAATGAAATAAAAAATTGGATGATAAACGTTGGTCAATACTTAACTACTATCACACTGAACATGTGCACCAAATTTCAAGTCAATCCATTCCCAGATGTCGGAAAATCGTGAATACCGTTTTCGAAAACGGTGTCGAGAAAAACGCGTTTAGTGTTTTACTAGCACGTCTATTGCTTTAATTATAAGTTTACCTCCAATCTGCGATTACTGCACTATATGTTGGACCTTCCTCTTCAATTTGAGTTGCCTCAAGCAACAAACGAGCGTTCTTCGTTTTCACAGTAGCCTGACCCCTTAAAGCTTGGTATTTCGCAAACAGGGCTTAATAATGAAAAACCTAAAATTTTACAAATAACGGATAAAACCATACGAAATTTTTCTTTCAATTTTTTTCTCCGTTTTTATTGAGATTCCCATTTCAATTAAACTTTGGCAAAAAGGAACGTCGTTGCCGAGTTAAGATTGCAAAATAAATAATTTCTAAACATAATTATATTAACAGCCCAAGTAATACATTATTAATTATTCTTAGAAGTATCCAACATCATTGTAGAAACGGAAATAACGTATGAAAAGAGTTATCGAAAAGGGTAGTCCGAGAAAAAACCGCTAGTGTCAGAAAATAGTACCTGTCAAATAATGTTATAAGTTTATTTTAATTCTAAATTAACTCGTAAAGTATTCCTGACAATTTTAATAGGTCTCGCAAAAAGTCTCTAATAATTCCGTGTTGAAGATACGCAATTGCGATTCCACCAATGCATCGTATGTACGTATACATAGGGTGTACCTTTTAAGTTGGCACAACGATATACCCCGAGAGGGGTGTACTTTAGCGAAAAAATGCTTTCGACAAAAATTTCATCGTTCTAAGGCAAAAACGATGATGTTGGACATTTTTAATCAGTGACAATTTTCGAGGTTATTTCATAGTTTCCTTTAGTTTCTCAAATGAGAACCAATGTATTTTTTATTTCACAGCAATTTTTTGCGTAACAAAATGGGTAACTTTTAAATATATTTCAAATTCTAATTCAACAAGTCAGCCCAAAGTATTTCGTTAGATATTTAAAATATCATCAAAAATTTTAATCAAACCAAAAAAAGTTAAAAAAAGTCAGCCATTTTGTTACGTGAAAAATTATCCTGAAATAACAATTATTGATTTATATTTTTTTAACTGTATATGACCTTTGAATAGCCTTGAAAATTGCCACAAACCAAAGAATATCCACCACCATTATCTTAGTTCCTTAAAACTTCGAAACTTTCGCTTAAAACGTTTATTTTCCAAAATGCATCCCTCTCGATATTTCATTGTGCCAACTTAAATGGTAAGCCCTGTATACGAAATACCCTCGCTACCACCCACACACATACACCCGCATTTACAGACACATAAAAGCACATATAGAATACCGATATCTATTTTGGTTTGCGAAACGGTGCATCTCGTCGGTATACGCCTCGAGTGGATTTAAGGTTATTGAACTTGCTCATTGATCGTCTGCCGACTGTTGCCGTTACTACTTCCCACTCTAGCATATTGGGGCAAACCACTGTGCTGGGTGAAAATGTACTCCGGGATGCTGCTGCACTCGGGGCATCGATCTCGCCGAAACCACTTCTCAATGCACTCCATACGCACGATTCTTCTATTTAAATATCGTAATTAAAAAAGTCCGAAGCGTTTGGCGTGCAACGGAGCTGCGGGCCTGAAAAGGAGAAAGGGAGGGTACAAAAGATTTTGAGGACACAAAGCTGAGAGAACAATAACCCGCGTGATGAATAGCTATCTCGTTCGATTTCAAACAAGGGGCGAAGGGGGAAACAAAAAATATATTTAATCCCTTTGAAGGACGACGATTCGGATTGAAATTATTCTCAACAACTTTTTCTTCAAATCCGCTCGAGGGGTTGGACTAGTGTGACGACCCGAAAATCGAGGTTATTAAAAAATATATCATTTTGAAGGATTGATTAAGATTATTCAAAAATCGTTGAGATATTTATTTATATGTAGATTAACAAAATTGTGTACCAAATATAATTTTTTAATATTAATAATTGGATAAGTTATGAGCAATTTCGTGAAGGACCTTCGAACGTGAGGGGCTCAACCGTGTGCTTAATTTTGGGCCACCCGGTTGATCTGGAACGAAAAAAAAACGATTTTTTTTTCTTAAAATAGACAATGTTGGCTAAGACTTGACCGAGCTTTTTTGTTATCGTGTTTTAATCGTAAAAAAAATTTTTTCGATTTTTTTCAGATTCTTGAACGCAAAATTACATCATTATTGATAATAACCAGTAGGAAAAAAATGTTGAAAAGAAAAACGTCGGTCAAGGTTAAACTACTATTCCACTAAACAAGTATTTTCACAGTATCCTAACCCTTTAGGTACGACTCGTTCTTTAGGGTCAACAAAGAGACTAAATTTATTTTACGCACAGTCGTTCTGATTTATGTGAACTTGTTCTGAATATTCGTATTGTCGATTCTAATGTGCAAAATTTGTGGTAAATGTTTTATTTATTGCAGAATTGCTATACGAAAGGACTCTGGAGTAGTCTCCGGCATATTCACAATACAGTCTTACCATAAAAAACGTACTAAAAAATATTGCAACAAATCTGTCGAAATCTCATTTAAATAACCCTAAATTACTTTAGTGGGATTAAAGGGTCTTCTCACTTTAGACGCTAAAAAAACGTTATTTTGATGATATTTTTTATAGCTTTATATTATAGATATTGACATAAAAGTTGTTACACTTTTTAATACATTTTTGTGTACTTTGGTGTACTTTTGTTACACTTTCGAAACTTTGGTGTACTTTTGTTACACTTTCGAAAATTTGGTGTACTTTTGTTACACTTTCGAAATACATTAAAATTTATTTATTTTATTTATTTAGTTGTTTTGAGAAAAACGCGTTTAAAGTTTGTTTGGGGTTACATAAATACATTTAAAAAAATGTTTTTATGTATTTCGAAAGTGTATTTATTAAGTGTACAACTTTTATATCAATATCTATAATATAATCCTATAAAAAAATAGCCTTTTTTTAGCGTCCAAAGTGAGACGACCCCTTAATACTATGGGTAAAATCGTAATTGACCATGTTGTTGATACGCGATAAATTGTAAAACTCCATAAATATTATAATGGATTTTGGAACAAACACCTGACAACGTCGCGTTTGCGATGCTTAACGTTGACACCCGGGATTCATTGATGTGAAAGGTTAGGTTATGGTGCAGAGCTAGGTTATGCTCGCAAAACTCATCAGGCGTTACGCCCGGCGCTGCCAAGTCTGTAGGTGCTATTTCGTCATTCTGATAATTTTCAACCGGAAATTGAAATCTTTTTATAATGTAGTGCTTGAAGTACCCGGTGAAGTTCGAATTTTGGATTTTTTTTACAGAATCTATTATGTCTAATTGATCAAACATCAGTTTTCCAATGACTTTAGTTGGATACCTGAGTAGCTAAACCGTGATCACTGCACTTTCGGTCGATCGTCTTCATAAGACGACGCGCTTCATTACCTTAAAGTGCGCGACTTTCCCATTTTATTGCAAAAAAACTGATCAGTCAATACAGCTCAAATTTCGCCTATGAGTGCATAACCCATTCGGCAACATCATAGAAATATTTCAAGTCCGAAAGTTGCATTCTTCGCAATGATCGTACCCCCTTAACATTTCTGGCGATTACTTTTTCGAAAGTATTTTTGTTTTGTCAATATTTATTGACAAATAGTGAATAGACAATGCTCGTCGAATTAAGATGAACTTAATGGGGCTTCAAAAAAGATAGATTAAGATAAAAATATTTTAAAAGCGATTAAGATAAAAAAAGCTTGCGCACTGCCTACTCATAATTTTACTTCGAATTCGAATTTTCCCCTACGAACAACTTTTCTTTTGGTTGGTTTTTCTTTAAACCATCCTTGCGTAATACTCTGTACTCGGGCAGCAAAAAAAATGGTTCGATGTCCCGAAATTTGTGAATGGTACAGAGTTCACGACAGTAACTAAAAAAAAGTTGTCAGACGGCGTGACACGTAGCGCCGGCGGCATTAATCTGAGAAAAAACCAACGGAGATTTTTCTTTTATTAATACTCATATGCAGAATATAAACCAAGAGAGTGCGAGAAATGTTGAAAATCAATGAAATGATACGCTTTGAAACCAAAATATTGAATTTTCCGAAAAAGTGGCTACATTTTGCAAACAAAAATTTTTTTTTCTTCAAATATTCAAAAACATTTGGTATCACGGTTTAAGCAATAAGGTTAGAAAGATTTATACGAAAATTTATTATAATCGGTCTATTTTTTTGCTACACGTTACGTCAGTTTTGAAAATGCAGTTTAAAAGGCCGTGACATACCTCCGCCATTAAAAAAAAATTAATACAAAAAATACCATGTAACAGCAAAAAGTAATAATAAAACTTCCCCTAAATGTCAAAAATGGTAGAGAAATCTTTTTTAAAAAATCATGAAAATAAGCACATTATTTCCTCGCCTAAAAGGATCGCCCCGAGGATTAAGTGGTGTTCCTTATGCGAAAAATTGCGTCGCATTCATCAAAAATAATATATAAAAGTGATTAGCCTCTCTTCTAAATGTGTGATAAATTTCAGCTCGATGGTTAAATTCATCCATAAGTTATACGATTTTAATTTCTCGAGATTACTTCTTACCACTAAGGCCGGAGCCTGAATTAGAAGGTCCAAAAAAAGTGTTTTTTCGGGAATTTTTTTGGAAGGAAAAAACAAATGAGCTCATCAGCCTATTACATGTGCATCTTGCCACTGCAGTCCCCCATCAGCAGGAAAGATGCGGCTCGTACTTCTTGACTGAAACAAAAAAACCAATCAAGTTTTCAATTGTCATATATTTTTCTTCAGGGAGAATTAAGAAAAAGCTGAAAAAAATCGTGAAATTATAACTTTTATCAGGTTTGAAAAAAATGTGTTATAAAAACACTTTAACGTGCTATAAAAATTATTTTGAAAGACTTTTCCAACGACTTTTTTAAATTCACTTTGAAGAGATTTTCATACTCAAAAAAATAAGCTTCGGTTTGATTCAATAGGTCGTTCAGTTTTTTTTGCTATCGCGCCCTCCAATTTGGAAAAATCGTGAAAATGATAACTGGAAAAAACGAGCTTCAAAGTTTTCAATAGGAGGAAATATCAATCGCTTCTCTGCTTTTAGCCTTGTATCTTCGAAAATACTTACAATTGGCCTCTGTAGCTTTGTAAATATATTCTTGGATAGTTTATCTATCGATTTAAGCAATTTAAAAATAAAGATTTTTCTGACCTTCTAACTCAGGCTCCGAAGCATCATTTTTTCCATACGAAATAAAAAAATCCCGATGACGTAAAAAATTGATTTAATTCAAGACGAACTTGCGGTGGAATTTTTGCTGCGATATTTTTCGCACGTACAGAACAAAATATTGCTGACACTAAAGTGGATGAAAATATCGAAAACACGTAATCTGGTTGATCTCGTAATTAAGTAGTCGACGATGATTTTTATCTCGAGCTCGTACATATTTCGACAGGAAGAGGTGTCGACGATCAAGAGAAAATTGCACTACGTTTCTTTTTCGTTTTATTGTCATCGTTAGTGTCGGGTATGTGATGCCGGTGATGCTTAGGATGCGAGGCTTGGGTATGGTAGACAAAAAGTGTCTATTTTGGCCTTCTTGGTACCAGGCAAGCGTGAGAGAGAGTGAGCGAGAGGGAAAGAGGGAATAGACATGGCGTCGAAGAGAGTAGCAGAGAATGTGTGACGTATATTCGATATTCTCGAGCAGTCGATAGTCGAGGGCCTTCGAGCATCGGAGTCGACGACTTCGACAACGTCTGGCAGTTGAGAAGGAGGCGGAGAGAGAGAGAGAGAGAGAGAGAGAGAGAGAGAGAGAGAGAGAGAGAGAGAGAGAGAGAGAGAAAGAGAGAAAGAGAGAAAGAGAGAAAGAGAGAGTATCCAGAAAGTGCACAGCTCTCATCTTCTTTCTCTTTCTCTTTCTTTTTTTTAACCTTGCATGTGCCCTTTCACTAGAGAAACCTTGCACAGAATGTACACAGAATATCGACCAGGTCATAGACAAAACAAGAGAGCTGAGCAGCTGGTGTGCAAAAAAGCCTCGTTTACAACGGTACTTAATGTATGTGTGTTTATATATATATATATATATATATATATATATATATATATATATATATGCATATATATATGGGGCATTCCACGCCATTTCACCTAGCCCATGGCTCCGACCATGGTTTCGCCGATTTTTGTTGTAAAATTGTACCCCATGAAAGGAATATCCACACCAATTTTTAGGTTTTTATCTCTTCTCTTTAGGGAGTTGCAATCTTCCAAAAAATGAATTCAACGAAAAAAAAAAAATCTTTTTTTCTTGTTAAGTTCCGCACTAATTAAAAATAAACCGTTTCAGGCCTAACAAAGTCGAATCGGAAATCACGAAACCATTAATAGCATTATTGGAGATTAAAATAACAAAAATCTTCTTAAAAAATATGATTAATTCGAAAAAAAAATAGAAGGAAAAATGGACCCGCAATGAGACTAGTCTTAAAAATCATAGAATGGGTGACTCTATTTTATAGAATTTTTCGAAAAAAAAATGAAAAGGGCAATCAGTTTAAAAAAAAATAGTTTTCACTTTAGAAGCAAAAAAAAACGTTGACATTGATAATTGATAATTTTTTCAAATTTTTTTACGAAAGTATGCTTCAAAATAAATAAAACAAATATAGTGACATTTGTCGATATCTTAATTAGTTCAGGAGTTATCAGCGTTTAAACGTTTTCAAAACTTCCAATACCGACATTTTTTGGATAATTATAACTTGTAAAAAAGAAGAGATGAAAATCTAAAAATGGTGTGGAAATTCCGTTCATGGGGTACAATTATACAAAAAAAATCACGGAAACCAAAAATGGTCGGGGTCACGGGCTAGGTGAAATGGCATGAAATGTCCCATATATATATATATATATATATATATATATATATATATATATATATATATATATATTTCCGTCAACGGATAGGCGTACGCGAAACTTTGATATTTCACGTTCTTCATGAGTCTTTCAACTTCCTTTATCCGTGCTCTTTTCTTTCTCTCTCTCTCTCTCTCTCTCTCTCTCTCTCTCTCTCTCTCTCTCTCTCTCTTTCTCTCTCCATGTCTGTCTCATGTCAGATCAACTTCCCGCTTTTCTTTCAACTTGCTTTTGTCTCCTCCGCTTTCGAACATGTATACATTGCGAGTACAGTAGACGTACACGCGAGCCTAGACATATACGAAAAAATGTATGAGAAAAGAAATGGCACACTTTTCGAAGGCTGAAAAAATAACGATTTTTCAGCCTTCGATTCGAATTCCACCGAATTCTTCTCTCTGTCTCTTTTCCTCTGCTGAGAAACGTTGCCGTCCGGTGATTCGTGAGCGATCGGATCGACGTGAGAAATTGAAGTGGATGGGAAGTCGAGAAAGAAAAAAAAATGAAAATAAATCGCCGACTAAACTCAAGAGGCTAAGGCTCTAAAGCGAAACGTTTTGAGGTCGAATATACTTTGCAAATACGGAGCCCATATCATGCAGAATCTAACGGTATTCATACACGAGAATTTCTAGCCCCAAGTATTGCCCTTCACCTCGCACACTTGATGTGTACATACGGAAGTTATTTTGACGCTTTACTCCGAGACATTCTACTTCGAGGACCGTTCTCATAAGTGCCCTTTGCCCTCACACTCAACATTTTGTAAAAGCCATTTTTTTTCTTAAAAATCACCCTTATTCAGGTCTTTTGCGCATGGATCGACACAATTTTTAGGGGGATTAGGTAGGTCATTTGCTAGTTTTTTCACCCTTGGACCCTATGTCCTCAGTGTCACGGTAATTGAGATATCATTTTTTTTTTCGTTTTTTTTTATTAGCCGAAATTTCGCCTTTCAATCGTTATAACTTTTTTGTCTCTGGTTGCCATTGCACGAAATAACTTTTGTTGTATTCTGCAATGTATGTTTATTTTAAATAAATCATTATTTGATACAATTGGTTTCAAGAAAATTACTGAGGAGCTTCCAAAGTCTTAAAATGCGTAAATGTATGAAAAATGTCAACTTCTAAATTCATAATAAAAAAAAACTAAAACCTATATTGAACTTAGTACTTTAACTCAACTCAGCTTTGTTGAGAAAAGTTCTCTAGTTTTATATCCTTTAAAACGGTATGCTACATCTCATAGGAAACATTCATTATGTGGTCAAAATAAAGAGAACAAGTTTTTTTTTAAAGGAACTTAGAAGTTGAATTTTTTCATATATTTATACAATTTTAGGACTTTGGAAACTCAAGAGTCATTTTCTTCAAACCAATTGTATCAAATAATGATTTATTTACAATGAACATACAGTGCAGAATACAACAAAAGTTATTTCGTGCTATTACAACGACAAACAAGAATGTTATGACGATTTAAGGGGAGATATACACCTAGGAGCCGGAAAAAGGTCATTTTTGTGAATTTTTCAAGAAAAACTATTTGAAATTTCGCAATGAGCTTTTAATTATCTAAAAGTATATTCATTCAAAAATATGTTTAATTTTCTTTATTTAAAAATATCAAAAATATACAAGGAGTATGATCCATGGAGCGTCGTAAAAAAATCTGCGTATACGGTACCCACTGGCGTTGCTTCAAAAATCATCTGAAAAAAAAAACCAAAAAGATTATTAAATTAGATACTATAATCTAGTACCTGTCATAGCCAATTTTGAAAATATCGATTCATGACAAAATGGCGGACGTTTAAACATAAATAGTGATCTTTGGGCCAAAAATTAGTTATTATTTTGCCTATAAAACAAAAACTAAGTAACGGAAGAAAAAAATCCTATGACAAGTACTAGATAATGGTGTATAGAATAACCACGAAAAACCTCAAGGCAATCGGTTCATTGGTTTTCGAGAAATTTTGGGTACCGATTTGAAAAACGTGGTTTTGAGAAAAACGCGTTTAAAAATTTGGGAATGAATAAATCACGAAATTTGTCAACTTACATGGAATCATCGATACCAGGCCCATAGTGTAGGTCTTCTACGGTCGACGAACTCGACCTCAAACTTCAAGAAAGTACAACAAAAAAATCGATTTTTTCGATAAATCGAAATTTCGGGCAATTGAAAAAAAACGAAGAAATAATCATAACTCAAATACCGTGACACTCAGGACATAGGGTCTAAGGCCTCAAAAATGAGTAAATGACCCTCCATTCCCCAAAAAATTGTGTCGGTCCATGCGCCGAACACCCTGTACATATGTAAGGATATTTATATCAAGTCATTTTAAGGTCGCCCTGTTGCCAAAATCAACGACTCGATTGAGAGCTTACACCTACTTGAACTTTTTGAAAACTTCGATTTTTGGTTTTCGATGGCTTCTAAAAATGTAACGTTCAAAAAATATTCTCTGAAAATTTCTAATCGAACCGCTCAGAATTGGAGAAGTTATCGGCGTTTATAGATAGATTCTGCGAACTTTGAACGCGTTTTTCTCAAAATGACTTTTTCAACATCATTGACCGAAATATTTAAAAAATAACTGCATCGATCAGCAAATTTTTTTGATAGGTTTATATTATAGATATTGATATAAAAGTTGTTACACTTAATAAATAGAGTTTCGAAATACATAAATAAAATATTTTAAATATTTTTATGCAACCCAAACAAACTTTGAACGCGTTTTTCTCGAAACAACGTTTTTCGACGGCTTGTTGATAAAATCTTAGAAACTACTGAACCGATCCTTATGAAATTTTAACCACATATTCTTTACAACTATAGGTATAGCGCATATCAAAGATTTTTTTTTAAATTGATATTTACTATTTTCTTGCCATCAACGGTGAAAAAAAACAGGTTTTTTTGTTTTTTCGAAAAATGTCCGCCATTTTGTTGTTTTTGCATATATCAAAAATAGGATGAAATGGACTATAGCCATTAACATACTGAATCTAAAACCGTTTGATTTTTTTTGTTTCGGATTATCCATCTCCGAGATTTCATCAACAGCGCAGACGTACACTTTTTTTAGGACATTTTTTTAACTACCATTTTCGTCTATAAATAGTGACTTAAATAAATAATTTTTTTTAATGCATTTCGAAAGTGTATTCATTAAGTGTAACAACTTTTATATCAATAAATATAATATAAGCCTAACAAAAAAATTCATGAAAATAGCCTTTTTTAGCGTCTAAAGTGAGAAGACCCCTTAAAACTATACGGGCTTCTTTCACATATTTAAAAGCAGTACTTGAACCAAGGCATTTTTTCGACGCATCGTTTTGTTTTATCAACGAAAATACCATACATGCAAAATAAAGGTTATGCAAACAAAATTGATTTTTTGAAAATTTTACACTTTCATGGTCCCTTAAAATATCGTTTCCTATATACAGGGTGAACCATTTAACGTGACCACCCCAAATATCTCCGTTGCCTTTAGAGTGACGAAAAAATGTCAGGAGGTAATTCGATTGATTTCGAAGGGCTCATACACTGATGAAAAATTCATTCCTGTCAAGGTCATCGTTTTCGCGTTCTCAAGGTCATCAATGGTTCTTCAAATGGGAACATGTTTTTTTTGTTCTAAATTAAGACGTTGTAGCTGATATTCAGACGAATCCAACGACCTATGATATCATGACGCATAAAAAACATTCGGGGGTCAAAGTCGTTCAAGGTCATCCAAGGTGGTTCAAGGTCATTCAAGGTCATTCAAATATTTGGTAGTGATCCGAGATATTTAGTTTTGTATTGCATTTTAATAGGTGACCTTGAATGACCTTGAACGACTTTGACCCGAAATGTTTTTTAGGCAACTAGAGGTGCTCCACAAGATGGTTGAAGCAAAATGTACCATTCCATTTAAAAAAGTGGAGTTGACCTCGACGTAACTTCAGCGCCTCCACCGATAAAAAAATCGGGTGCCCAGTATGACGGTCTTCTCGAACACTGAAAATTTTGTCTGAAACATTATTGGAAATAATGAATAGTTAGAGTGCTATTGCTCTGTAACACTTTACGTGCCTCACCCTGTATATATATTAGGGTGATTCGTTTCAGGGCAACTTTTTTTTTCGACCCATCGTGCCCGAAAACCTTTAGTTGGTACCCAAAAACGAACTTTCGTGAAAAGGGGGTGTTGTCAAAAAATATTTAGAGGTCGCGAATCAAAATTGAAGGTTTCCCATTTGATTAACATTGAAAAAAATGTTTTCCTCACTATTATTGTTACCATTCCGCGAATTTTGATATTGCGATATTTTCCAAGTGGGTTCTCATAGGAAATATGATACTCCACAATAAAGTTCATTGAGTCATGGCCGTAAATTCAACCGTTTCAGCGGCATCATTATTTCAAGTGAATACTGTGCAAAATATCTATTCAAACGGCTGTAACGCCTAAGCTATTAGATATATCGAAAAAAATTCAGATGAGAACTTTGTAGAGAAAGTAATTTTCTACAAAAAAGTCTTATAAGCCGAGCCCGAAGATTCAACTCTTTCTCAGCTATAGGTGGACGAAGTAAAATAAATAGATTTTTTTTTAAACAAAAACAAATCTATTTATTTTACTTCTTCCACCTATAACTGAGAAAGAGTTGAATTTACGTGCTCGGCTTATAAGACTTTTTTGTAGTAAATTACTTTCTCTACATAAAAAAAAAGTCAGAAAAAAAAAAGTTACCCTGAAACGAATCACCCTAATATATATACAGAGTAAACATCACCTGGATCAAAGATATTATCCATTCACAGTTTGCTAAACAAATATTGAGACGAAACACCAAAATATTTTATTATCCCGAGTATTCGCTAGTTCGATGCAATAAATCATTCGAAAAATAAGAATTCTATTTATTCCAATAAATAATTCATTGGCAGCCCCGAATGACGACTTTAGTCAGGCAGAGTGATTTTTTTTCCAGTGCACATTATGTGGAGGATTTATATATCGCAAGCATTAGGTTGGACCGCATTGGCGATATTCCAGGTACAACGCGAGCACGTAGTGACTCCTCTCAAGGGGAAAAGCCAGCGAAAAAAACTCGCTCTCGCGAGTGTACAGCGACGAAAAAGGGAGAGAAAGAGAGAGAGAGAGAAAGAGCACCACGAACGTTGAGAAATTCGACGTTGCATCGCTTTGCGTCGAGCAGCAAATGGACCACGGGAAAACGAAGAAGAAGCAGGGGAGTTGGGAAATGCTCCAGAACCTTCGAGAGATTCCCTCGAGATTTTAACTCGCAGATTTCGTACCTGCTCCTTTTCCTCATCGTCGATACACATCTATTTTTTGCCGTCAATATTGCGCATATACGCGTATACATATAAATTTGTGTGTGTATGTGCGGAGAGCAGATTGTCGTATAATGGATATATCGAGGCAGACGTGACTCTGCGGCGAATCGAATTGATATCCATCCCACAGCTAGTGGAAAATTCCGAGTCAACCACCCTCGCAGAAAAAAAGAAAGTATTTCTGGCTCGAACCGCCGTGCAATTGCCTGCGGATAAACTTCATTGGCAAAGTTATCGTCCGAACGATTTCTACGGTTCCGCAACTACTGGTATAGGAGAGCTTGTAATTTCGTCATGTCCGTCCGTAATAGCGAGATGGCCCGTGTCCCGTGCTTTCAAAATCATCGATTGTCCATATCGTTGACGATGGACTCTCTATCGCGAGAGAATACGCGTATATAAGAATAGGTGGGGCAAAATGGACCACCGAGAAAAAAAACTATGCCGAGAGAAAAATCCACGTTATTAAAAGCAAGCAGTCATGATGAACGGCAGTTAGTACAGTGAACTATATAGTACTGTAGATTACAATAAACTATACTAGGTAAATGGTAGTTCAGTTGTGTCAGCCATACTACGATTGACCTGGCAATCAACTGTACTCAGACTACAATATTTTTTACCATAGGGACTTGTAAATTTCATGCGTGTTTTTTTTTAGTCAAAATATGATTTTTGTTGTCCTTTAGTTCACGCGGTACTCAAGTTTCGATCTAGTATTGCATTTATGCGCTTAGGGCCTTAGGCCACAGTAACGGGTATAAAATCATGTACAAATTTAACATTTTTTTTTCATGTGAAACAGTGATTCACTCATAAAATTAATTACACATCTATTTAGTATAAATAACAAGCTGTTAGAATTTTTTTTTTCGATGTACAAAATGGCCGACTACTAATATTTTCTTTTGTTGTCTTTTTAGGCGCTCCGTGGCGTGACATTTAGCATCCACAATTGATGACCTAGAACAAAAAACAAAAATTCTCGTCAATCTACATTAGAATACCTAGACAAGTACCTACAGAATTAAAAGAATATTGTTTTATTCAAAAGTTGTAGGTATTTGAATTTAAGGGGTTACCCCCACTTGCGATTTTGAAAAAAAAAAACGATTTTTTTTATTGCATTTTTTTGAAGTGCAATTTGAAGTGCAGTTTTTTTTTATGCCCGGAATAGATGACTCTATGTAAGTTTACAAAAAAAAAATATTTTCTTCGTGTAAACTGAAATTGAAACTTTAAACGCGTTTTTCTCAAAATGGCATTTCTGAAGTCGGTGACCAAGATTACTCGAACACTAATGAACCGATCTTCTTGAAATTTTGCAGGCTTATTTAATACATAAAAATGTAGTCTTTAATAGTTCGATTTTTTTTTCGAAAAAAATGGCCGTTTTATAGCCAAAGAACGGCCGTTTTTTTCGTTAAAATCGAACCATTAACTTTGACTGTCCGCCATTTTGTGAAAAATGAATATTTTTTAAAATCCTTCGATTAAAGACTAGTTTATACTTATATTTGACTAAATCCATCCGCATTTTTTTCAGATGATCCACTTCGCCGCAATGTTGGTCACCGCAAACCGTGTATATATAACATTATTTCATTGACGGCCATTTGCCACTAAACAATGTAATATTTTTCAATAAAAAAATTACTGAAAGTTCTTCACGATGTGTTCTTTAAGATGGTATATTGATCGATTAAAAAAGTTTGGTAGTTTTCTTTTAAAAAATTAATGAAAAAGGCCTTTTTTTGCGCTACAAGTGGGGGTAACGCCTTAAGAAATGAATTTTCAGTGAAAAATTTCGTTATAACTGCTCATAAACTGCTCATAAAATGAAAAGTTTTCAATTAATCAGAAATTCCGTACGTACTTCTCTGCGAAATGCAATTATGAACATCACTTTTAAATTTGAAGTAAATCGAGTGAAAATTGTTGGTTATTTGTCACGTCAATTGGAAATAAGCTGTTTCGAGAAGTTTTGAGTGGTCGACCATTTTGCACATTGAAAAAAAAATATATTTTCTAACAGCTCGATATTCATAGTAAATAGATATGTAATTAACTTCATGAGTGAATCACTTTTTCATGCGAAAAAAGTTGTTAAATTCGCACATGATTTTAGACCCGTTACTGTGGCCGTTACGGTGGCGCCTTAAGGTATAGAGCGCGCGCTCTTGATTTCTATAGATTTCGTTGAGAATTTAAACCAGCCATGTCTCATATCATTATGCATGCTTGAGTGAAATTTCAGAACAGTCGACTATTTTGATTGGCAGATAATGGGTTTTTAAATTGCAACTTTTAACACTGCAGGGTCTGCGTTGCAATTTAGACAGAATAATTTTCCATATCAAATATTTGTCCCCTTTAATAAAAACATATGGCAACAGCGCATCGCTCCACGTATCCAATGACGTAAGTTTGCGCGGCATATTTAAAATAATACTGCAACACAAAGTTTTATTTGGAAGTAATTTTTAATCAAACAAAAGTTTTTAATTAGTTATAAATTAACCAACACTTTTATTTGTTAATAAAGATAACATAAACAATATAAAATATTGATATTTATAACGCAAACATTTTTTTATGATAAATGTTTTTGACTTTAGCAACACGATAGTTTTTTTTCTCGAAATATTGAACAATACTGTTCTGCGGTGTTGCCACATGTCTTCTTATTATAGGGGAAAAATATTTTTACGGAGAATTATTCTGTCTTTACTGAACGTTTTTAGCAAAAGTGAATAGTACAGGCAATCCAACTCTTCTCTTTCCCTAACTAGTTTGCTATCCGAACATAATTTTTTTTCAAAATTTATGCACAATAGAATGGTACGACGAATTATGTGATCTGACTTTCGGTCAATGCAGACCTTGCAGTGTTAAAAGTTGCAATTTTAAAACTCATTATCTCCCAGTCTAAATAGTCGACTGTTCTGTTTACCCAAACATGCATAATGATATGAACAATGTCTGGTTCTACCTTAAGTAAACTGACGTTCGTTTTTCTTATTGAGACAGTAGACAAGTTTCAATTCAATATTACAATCGTGCACTTAAATAAACTGTTTTTTATCATTTTTTAACTGACGCGGTTAGAATTACGCGCTTACGAGTCAGCCGGAGCTTGTTGCCTACAAAACAGATCGATTTTTAATATTTTTTTCTGATGAAAGTATTTGCACGACCAGGTCGAGATTTTACACGCAATTAATACATAGTCTTGCCAAGGTTGAGTTTTTTATTGCAAAATATTGATGAACAATGAAGTCATTATTATTTAAACGCAGTGCCGCTGTTGCTGCATCGCTAATCGGTGTAGTTGATTCTGGCGACTGGGGCGATTGGTTATGAAAAATCGAGAAATGTACTTTTAGTATAATAATAACACTCGCGTTCGGTCCAACACATTGAAATTTTGAAAACGGCAGTCTGTAAACAAAATTTTTGATTTTCGACAACAACAAAAACTTCATATATTCGGTATTAACAAATGGATAAATATAGCAAACAATAATTTGGTTGAACGATACAACATGTCGTAAATTATCCTCTGTCCAAATTTCAAGTGAATTAGACGAATAATTTTTGAGATACTACGTACGTCGTTTTATAAAACAAAGTTTTGAAGAAGAAAAAACGCCGAACTTGGCTGGAGCGCAATCGGCGATCTGACCCTCTGCAAAAGTTGTCAAAACTTGGTCGATAGTTCGACTTTTTAAAAATCTTTATTGCAAATTAACGTTAAGACCCTACGCTATAAAAGTATGGTGTTGAAGTTTGCATTGTTGGAACACAACAAAAATCTTCCCTATTTTTTTTATTTCTCCATTTTTATTACTATTTAATTATCCATTTTCATTAACAGCTTTAACTTTTGCAGTTTTAGGTAATGTATTTTGAATAAGAATCTTCAAAAATATTTCAGCCATACTTGCAGCCTAAATGAGCAAAAAATTGGGCAATACGAAGAAAAAAAAATTCGTTGGATTTCAACGACGCAAACTTCAATACCATACAAAACTTATGAAATAAAAATAATCATAATATGGGAATGTTAAGCTGATGCAGACCCCTTGACGGAAAGGATAATCAACTTTCAATTCCAAGCCACAATAGGATGCTCGATTCAACCTTTTTTCTGTATTCTTGCAATAATCAATTTTCAATTAAGGTAATCCTATCGCTCCACACTAGTCATACTACTGATCATACTTGAAACGTGTACAATTTATATTTTCAACATATGAAAAAAAGAAAAATTGGTAATAACTAAAATTTTCCATGTGTAAACTGTTGAATGAATGTTCACATTTAATTAGAAAAATGAAAAACTAGTTATTCCAACGATCCGCGCAGTATTTATAGGTTTGATATTTGGCAACATTGGTTCTATCTCCGTCTCTTTTTACTCAACCAGGCGAGTTTAACCTCCATGCTTTTCAACATCGATCTGTCAAAACAATGTCAGGTACGGTAAATATAAAGCATTGTATTCGGACCACGACTGGTAAAAAGCGTGGAAAATTTGTGTCGGCGAAATATGTCGGTTAAAAATGTAATACGTGTGGAAATTCGAATGAGTGAGATGAGGTTAGGACTACAGTCAGCTATTGCCTTGCTGTCACGTCTCTTTATTGTAGCAAGTGGTAATAAATCCAATACCGGAAGTTCAAATTAAACTTGACATTAAATAAAAATTAGGTCAATAAGAGTTATTTTTTTTGAGAGCATTAGATTACTACAAGTATTAAGTATGTAAATCCGATCATTTTTGAGAATCTGACGGATTCCCACTATTATATACACTTTTGTAGCGACCGGAAATTGGGCTTTTGTATGGCGTCTCGGAACTCCTTCACAAAAATACGCAATCTTAATATTTTTTTTCTCTGTAATTAAGTCGATAACCGACCCTGAAATTTTACAAAGACGATTATTAATATATTTAATGAAACTCGAACAAAAAAATGAAAATCCTATTGATTGAAGCCTGGGATAGGACTCTCTTAAATGTTATAATTATGCGCTTGACTAACGAGCCACGCAACCCTAATGCATGCTCCACCACGCCCTTAGCGCTTTTTGCTTCATCTTTTCTCGTTCTCTTCCATTAGTATTCTACTTCATTGTACCTTCACGACTAAAAATAAAAGTGGCCGTTCTCGATTGAAATTTTTAACTTTTTTTCTCCATCAAATCTACGTTTCGTCTAGTTTTCTGTGTGGCGAAATTACGAGGGACCACATGCGAGAGAAGTTTTCCCGTATCGTCATACAGCGTATTCAAAGGAAGTGAATCCGCGAGGCTTCACATTCGGAGCATTGCGCGAATTCGCTCCTCTCGACTTTCCACAGTAAAAGCGTTATCACGTATTCTTTCTCATACGCCGAATGTTGTACTCTGTCGGGGTTCTTCTTTTTTCTTGCTTCCCGTGATCGTAGTGGCGATTGTAGGGGGCAGAAAAAAAAATAAAAAATTGACCC
>CALYCA010000547.1:0-18273 GCA_944452715.1 Ophion slaviceki | reverse complement strand
ACATCCCACGACAAAACATCCACGGAATTCTCTTTTCGGAAAATTCCGACTCGTCGAAGCAATTGGAAATTTCGTCAATATGTCAACGTGCAGGCTTGTAGGGTGCAGGCAGGTGCAGGCGGACGGATCGAAGGGGGGGGGGGAAGAATCGTGAGATTCACAGGTGCGAGGACGTATCGATTATGCAATCTCGTGTGTGGTCAGCCGAAGGGCCATATGTCTCACGTGTCGGTCGAATAATACGAAAAGTGCAGTTGACAGGTACGTAGAATCCTGCCTGTGTCCCCCCTCGCTATAATTCGTCAAGTACTCGTCTAGCGTCAATTATCATTCGTGGGGAGAATTTTCATACCACTCGCACTCCACAATGAGACAACGTTGAGGCACCACACCACGGTAGACATTTTTTTAAAAAGAAATTTGCAAAATTGGCGGAGATACAGCATTTTATGTGAAACCGTTCGAAGCGCACGACCTCGCAGATGTGCGGCTTTGAACGCGTTTTTCTCGAAACTACGTTTTTCAGCCTGGTTGACAACATATTAAAAAAACAATTCATCCGATTTGCATGCGCCAAGTCTTCAACTGTTCGAAAATCCAGTCTCTATGGCACCACGTAGGGATTTTTTTTATAAAGGGCCCACTTCGATTTTTTTTTATGAACGATGATAATTTTCCATGAAAATCGAAAATAAATTTCGCTGGTCCACCATTTTTTTTTAGATATCGAAATTTCCCTACGTGATGCTGTAAACCTATGTGTCTAGTTTCTAAATATATTTTTATTTTATTTTTCAAATGAACCGTATGGCTCAAGGGGTTACCCCCACTTGCGATTTTGAAAAAATCGAGTTTTTTAGTTGCATTTTTTTGAAGTATAAGTATCCGGGCCCATACTTCTGTATGGGCCCGGAATAGATGACTCTATATAAGTTTACAAAAAAAAAATATTTTCTTCGTGTAAACTGAAATTGAAACTTTAAACGCGTTTTTCTCAAAATGGCATTTTTGAAGTCGGTGACCAAGATTACTCGAACACTAATGAACCGATCTTCTTGAAATTTTGCAGGCTGATTTAATACATAAAAATGTAGTCTTTAATCGTTCGATTTTTTTTTCGAAAAAAAATGGCCGTTTTATACCCAAAAAACGGCCGTTTTTTTCGTTAAAATCGAACCATTAACTTTGACTGTCCGCCATTTTGTGAAAAATGAATATTTTTCAAAATCCTTCGATTAAAGACTAGTTTATACTTATATTTGACTAAATCCATCCGCATTTTTTTTCAGATGATCCACTTCGCCGCAATGTTGGTCACCGCAAACCGTGTATATAAAAACATTATTTCATTGACGGCCATTTGCCACTAAACTATGTAATATTTTTCGATAAAAAAATTACTGAAAGTTCTTCAAGATGTGTTCTTTAAGATGGTATATTGATCGATTAAAAAAGTTTTGTAGATTTCTTTAAAAAAATTCATGAAAAAGGCCGTTTTTTGCGCTACAAGTGGGGGTAACGCCTTAAGGAGAGATATACACCTAGATGGTCGAGGTCGAGGATTTCGACCTCGACCTGGAGGTATCGATGATTCCATGTAAGTTGACAAATTTCATGATTTATTCATTCCCCAATTTTCAAACGCGTTTTTCTCAAAACCACGTTTTTCAAATCGGTACCCAAAATTTCTCGAAAACCAATGAACCGACTGCCTTGAGGTTTTTTGTGGTTATTCTATACACCATTATTTAGTACTTGTCATATGATTTTTTTTCCGTTACTTAGTTTTTGTTTTATAGGCAAAATAATAACTAATTTTTGGCCCAAAAATCACTATTTATGTTCAAACGTCCGCCATTTTGTCATGAATCGATATTTTCAAAATCGGCTATGACAAGTATTAGATTATAGTATCTAATTTAATAATTTTTTTGGTTTTTTTTCTGATGATTTTTGAAGAGACGCCATTGGGTACCGTATACGCCGATTTTTTTGCGACGCTCCAAGGATCATACAATATCCTTGTATATTTTTGATATTTTTAAATAAAGAAAATTAAACATATTTGTGAACGTATATACTTTTAGATAATTGAAACCCCAATCCGACATTTCAAATAGTTTTCCTTGAAAAAATTCACAAAAATGGCCGTTTTTCCGGCTCCTAGGTGTATATCTCCCCTTAGTCGCTGTCAACCGCCGAGCAGCAATTTCGTCGGAGTGTCCTCTTGGAAGTGGCGTACACCGCAAACCATACTTTAGATTCGAGTACAAAAATTTGTAGACAGTCTTCTATATGTATACATTGACTATGAGTATTAATAAAAAAATTCAATTCATCGTTTGTTTGAAAATAATTACGAAAAATACACCCTCGTATCGCGCACGAACCCTGGTGTGGTTCGCAACGACTGAAAACTACGGGGATGATATTTTTCTTGTTTTTTTTTCTTCAAATTTCTTCGCTCAGATTTTTTTTTTGTAGTGTGAAATAGGCAGATCCATTTACGATGAATATCACGTAGAATTGCGCTTTTCGGGATTCGTATGCTGGCTGGGATCCATGCGACGCTCGTGTCGTTGGGAGAGCAAAAAGAAGCCAGAAATTGTGAATACGTGGGCGTGACGATTATGATGAATGAACAAGGAATGAGACGCGTTTATCTCGGGCTCCACGTGTGTATGCCTCCATTCGTCAAGCGACAGTCATCATTTTCGTGACCCATTTCGCGCTTGGAACGAAGGGGTTGCGGGGGAAAGAGCGCTCGGTGTTTATTTTCGTCGGTTAATGAGCCGTGTTGGCCAACGGAAATGCACTCGATTCTCTTCCCAAGGTTCACGACCAATCGATAATGTCACAGAGCTTTCGGGACGGGACGGTCAATGGGCCCGGTTGATCGCGGATCAATGGGGCCTACTCGATATGTACCGTAAAACGGGGTTAATTTGACATTAAGGGGTTACCCCCACTTGCGATTTTGAAAAAATCGATTTTTTTTAATGCATTTTTTTGAAGTATAAGTATCCGGGCCCATACTTCTGTATGGGCCCGGAATAGGTGACTCTCTGCAAGTTTACAAAAAAAAATATTTTCTTCGTGTAAACTGAAATTGAAACTTTGAACGCGTTTTTCTCAAAATGGCATTTCTGAAGTCGGTGACCAAGATTACTCGAACACTAATGAACCGATCTTCTTGAAATTTTGCAGGCTTATTTAATACATAAAAATTATACATAAAAATGGCCGTTTTATAGCCAAAAAACGGCCGTTTTTTTTCGTTAAAATCGAACCATTAACTTTGACTGTCCGCCATTTTGTGAAAAATGAATATTTTTTTAAATCCTTCGATTAAACACTAGTTTATACTTATATTTGACTAAATCCATCCGAATTTTTTTTTCAGATGATTCACTTCGCCGCAATGTTGGTCACCGCAAACCGTGTATATAAAAACATTATTTCATTGACGGCCATTTGCCACTAAACAATGTAATATTTTTCAATAAAAAAATTACTGAAAGTTCTTCAAGATGTGTTCTTTAAGATGGCATATTGATCGATTAAAAAAGTTTTGTAGTTTTCTTTAAAAAAATTCATGAAAAAGGCCTTTTTTGCGCTACAAGTGGGGGTAACGCCTTAAGGGCAACTTTGACAGCTTCTATATATTCTTCAAAAATTTGATTTTCTATATATTTTTTTTTACGGGTTCAGATCAATTAATTTTTACTCCCTGAATACGAGTTCGTCATTTATTTCCCCCAAAACCCTAGTTTCTATTAAAAATCGTCGAAAAAAATATATAAAGGGATTTTAGGGATTTACTCGGCCTAATGTTAAGTAGTCGGGAAAAACTTTGCGATATTCGTAATCAGCAGAAATTTCCCTATCAGAAACGTCAATGTTATATGATAAAAATTTTAAAAAATGTTCGGTTCTTCCAGCCACTTTTCCAAATTTCAACAAAATCGAAAGGTGTCACCTGAGGGATGTTCCTTGTTAGTGCCACCCCTACTTTAGGGACATAAATGTATCCGTGGACTTTCGAAAAGGTTTTCGATAGACTTAGCGAATGCCGCTTCATTCATCTCGATGTACCGAATATTTCTCCCGTGAATATCCCTTGAACAATGACTGAAAAAAGAGGCAAGGGGAAAAAAGCGCAAAAATCAATGGTCCGACCCCGTAAATTCTGGCAAAAAATCGAAAAATAATTGGAGCTCGATCAATCAAATGGTAGTCTGAAAAATTAACGATTACAAAAAGAGAAGTTCCAAATCGAAACTGAAAAAAATGAGTGATTCAGTGAAGGAATTTGTTTTCACCGAGATGCGAAAAAAAGGTATTTTAAATATTTTTTCAGATATTAATTTCGATATATTTTAATGTAACTTGCATACCAATTAGATGCTTTCCATTCCCAAAACTCAAAAACAGTATCGAAAAAGGTAAAAATTCGTCCTTCTCGGTTCGAATTTTTGTATTCTCTCGTAAAGCTTTTCTCTCACGTAAGTAAAGCTGTTACAAAGCTATTTACTTTTTGAGTTGAGAAAATTCATAATTTCCAATCGGCAAATAGCACCGAGGAGAAAGTTAATGGCGTATTCCTATTAAGGCCTTATATACGCGAAAAATTTCAAAATTTTTCATTTTTCATTTATTTTTGATTCCATTAGCCTGACCGGAAAGGAATATTTTAAGCTTTACAGAATAGAAAAATTCAAAAAATTCAAAAAATAAGGAAAGATTGCATTTATAATAGACACCGCGCGGCGCGCCCGCCGCCAACTTCAAAGCCGTTTTTCCACGGTTCACTTTTTTGAACCTTGTGAAAGTTCTAACTCTTGAACGAGGGTTCAGATCGCTTTAAAAATTTTACAACATATTCTCAGTATCATCACCTATCGTGTGAACCACATAAACAAAAATTTCAATGACACAAAAAAATATAAAAAATAAAAAACCGACAGAAAATTGAGGAAAAAAAATTTAAGTTTCGAATTTTTATTATAATGATTTTTTTTAAATAATATTGTTGGTTCACACTGAAGATACATTCATTATGCAATTATAAATATGTTCATTTTTTTTTCAGAAACCCACATCGATGACGAGAATTTTCACCTTCAACGCGCGCGCAAAAAAAATACATTGCTTTATTATATTATATCTCCGCCATTTGTTAATATTTCTGATTTTTTTACATATACTCAACCATGTGCATAAATGATGTGTAAAAAAAATGTTGTCAATATATGCGTCATTTTTTTTCAACCGCGTCTAGAAAAGTACCTTTGAAAATGGTCGAAATCGCGTATACAGGGTGTCCCATTTTAATCTTACACCTGAATTTTCTCGAAAAATATTGCTCGGACGAAATATTGTATGGAACAAAACTTCTAGGGATTGAAGTTTTGTTTTTTTTGTTTTTTTGTTTTCAAATTTGGACGATATTTCATGAGAAAATTTTGGAGGAAAATCGATGAAAAATAGTTTTTTTTCCATTTTAATAGCGTTTGTGCCATTTTCAGGCCCAAAAACGTGTTTCTTTAAATCCTTGACGAACTTTGATCACGATGGGTAGAAACACACACGCACACACACACACACACACACACACACACACACACACACACACACACACACACACACACACACACACACACACACAAATCCTGGATACATCTGAAATAATTGAAAATGATGCTCTCACTTGAAAACTATGAACTTTATCAAAAATTTTTTTCAACAAAAGTTTTTAGTTTTCAGCTGACAAATTTTTTGGCAATAAAAAAAAGTTATGTTTCCGTTTGAAAAAAACATGTCAGCCTTTGTAACGCCGCCATTTTGAATTTTGGCTTCTCAAATAAATTTTTTTCAAACGTCCCCCTTCAATCCCTAGAAGTTTTGTTCCACACAATAGTTCGTCCGAGCAATATTTTTCGAGAAAATTCAGGTGTAAGATTAAAATGGGACACCCTGTATAAGGCCTTAAGGGGAGATATACACCTAGATGGTCGAAAAAATCGATTTAGAAGCTATGAACATTCCGTCGACCGTAGAAGACCTCCACTATAGGCCTGGTATCGATGATTCCATGTAAGTTGACAAATTTCATGATTTATTCATTCCCAAATTTTCAAACGCGTTTTTCTCAAAACCACGTTTTTCAAATCGGTGCCCAAAATTTCTCGAAAACCAATGAACCGATTGCCTTGAGGTTTTTTGTGGTTATTCTATACACCATTATCTAGTACTTGTCATAGGATTTTTTTCCGTTACTTAGTTTTTGTTTTGTAGGCAAAATAATAACTAATTTTTGGCCCAAAAATCACTATTTATGTTCAAATGTCCGCCATTTTGTCATAAATCGATATTTTCAAAATCGGTTATGACAAGTACTAGATTATAGTATCTAATTTGATAATCTTTTTGGTTTTTTTTTCAGATGATTTTTGAAGAAACGCCAGTGGGTACCGTATACGCAGATTTTTTTACGACGCTCCAAGGATCATACAATATCCTTGTATATTTTTGATATTTTTAAATAAAGAAAATTAAACATATTTTTGAACGTATATACTTTTAGATAATTAAAACCCCAATCCGAAATTTCAAATAGTTTTCCTTGAAAAAATTCACAAAAATGACCTTTGTTCCGGCTCCTAGGTGTGTATCTCCCCTTAACGAAGAAAAAAAATAATCAAACACACACATCCAGAAACCGACAAACAAATCACGTGATGTTTGTTTCTTCAATTCTGCTATGGAATTTCAAGTGTGCACGAAAAAGTATCCCCAGCAATCCGTGAAATTGCTACGATAATTTCGTCCGGTGGACACTGAATTAATTAAAAAGGATAGGGCCTGGGTGTAGGACGCGAAGGGGATTTCATAAATATGCAACGCGGTCGAGCTGTATTAATTACCATAGGTAACGAGATTCTACGGGATGGCCTGCTCGTCTCTCACTCCCTCTTGTTTACAAAAGCACGGGCAGCACGCGGCGTGAAATAGCGACGATTCCCGAGCCCATAATCGAATTAAAGGGGGTAGCCGGTTAAGGGGGGTCTGACGGCCCCCACCGAGTTTGATCGAATCGACCCAAAAACCTGAAAGAGGGCTGAAAAACAAAATTTTAGAGATATTTTTTAACCCCCTAAACCCTTATGAAAACACCATAATCGCAAAAAATGCGTTTTTTTTTATGTTTAATTTTTTTTTGAGCTTTCAAATGCATTTTAAAGCGGTTTTAACACAACCAAAATTTTGTTTCAGATGTGTAGACATGCCCTGAATTTTTCCAGATTTTTTCGTAAAGTTAAATCATGTGCAACATAATTTTAATGGCAAAAAAACCGTAAAAAATCGTCATTTTTTGTATTTAATGCTATGGTTTTTATTGACGTATTAATGGTAAAAAATCGTGCACCATAGCATAGAAAGCTACTATCTTCCTCTACAAAATGACGCTAATTGGGCTCAATTCGGTCGTCTCTAGCGTCCGAAAATCAAACTTGAATAAATTCCGTTTTTATAATTTGAGCATTATCAGTTACGAAAATGACACAAAATCATATTTTTCAATTATTTTTTTTAATAAAAGTACATTTTGGGGTTTCTGAGGTCGCCGATTACAAATTTGATGTCAAAAATTAGTTTTGTCACATGACAGCTGTCAAAACGAAGAAAAAATATTTTAATTTTTGAAATTTTTTAAAAAAGCTATGGGAACGATATTAATAAGGATTTTTTAGGTCGCTGATTATAAATTCATTCTTATACACGAATTTTTAATCGTAACAGCTGTCAATAGTTATATTAACAAACAAAAAATTACGTATTATTCAGAAAAAAAATTTGGAATTCCCCGACTAAACTGTCACCTGGCGGAGAAAATCCCAACTTGTACCTTATTAAGCCACGTACCCGAGTGCCTAAGGCCACCGTACCCACGTGGGCCTTAGGCTCGTATGCCCCTCCGCACGGTACTGCGCATGCCCACTACGCACTGACGCATCGAGAACCCCGCTCCACGCGGTCTCTCTTTCTCTCTGTGTTCAGCCGCCGTCCAGTACACACGTCATGCGACGCGCTCTGCTCCGTTAAACAAATCTATTTGTTTTGTTAACAGCGTTTTTTTAATTTATCGTTTAACCTGCCTATCTCAACACGAAGTGATTGAAGCAGTATTCTAAGGTGAGTTTGAATATCAATTTAAATATCAATCAACATAAAAATTGATTTATAATCATAACCTCAATCTACAATCGTTTGCCTCATAGTCGACTTGAAATCGTACAGAAGGTGGCCGTCAACTTCAAGTTGTTGTTTAGTTCACTCACATGAAAAGAATTAAAAAAAAGCAAAAAAAAAAACAAAACTAAGACGAAACGATATTTCAATAAAAAAATGATTTGGAATACAATAATTTATTTCTGTTTTGTTTACCGATGTTTTCAACATTTTTTTTGTTTTGATTTACAATTTTTAATGTACTTTCGATTTTCGTTACTTTTGTTCTATTTGTTTTTTTAATTATGGTTTTTTTTTATTCCGGGTTTCAGTTACTTTTTTCATTTTTTTCAAAAAAAAAAATAATTTGTTAATCATAATAAAAAAAATAACAATGTTCTTTTTTTTTCTTTAGGAAAAACTGTGCGATGCCACCGAAAAAACGAAAATGTACGGCTGGTGAAAGGTGCATAAGATGCAACAGATTGTTGCGTTATGATACCGGAAAACAGAAGTCCATTTCTTCAGATGATGACGTACACTTATATACTAAACTACTAGGTAAACGAGTAGAGAAAGGTGACGTTTTATGTCATCTGTGTCGTTCCGCAATCGCTAAATCCCGAACGGTTTCACCATCGACGAGCAGTGATTCTGATCCTGAAGAAAATCTTCAGTTGGATTTTAATCCCGAAGAAAATCCTCTGCCAAACGTCAATCCCGAGGAAAATCCTCTGCCAGATGTTGATCGCGAACAAAATTCTGTCGATCCTGTAGAGAGACATTCATCAACACTCTCCAATTTGACAGTATCAGATGACACAGAACAATCTTCGGAACAGTCTTCGCAACAATTGTCACGGTCGGAGTCTGGATCTTCCACAGTACAGTCATCACAATCTTCTAAGGACCCTCCTTACGTTCTTCGTCCAAGAGAACCGGACTATGAAATGATCGAGATGCCTTTCAACAGAGTTACCGCGACTCACAAATGTTGTTGCGTATGTCTTACTCCAATTACGACATCTCCGGTTGTTCCGTTTAAAGCGAGGTTACAGGTATTTATAAGTTCACGAATTTTCATTCCAAAAGGCAATCGCTGTTGTCCTGTACATCTTATCAGTGAACGTATGTACGTTGACGAAATTTCAAACTTGAAAATATTTTCGAATACTTGTACTATCAGTTCTCAAGAGTTGGCATTATTTTTGGATGCACTGTCCAAAAAATGCGACAACAGTATTTTAGACAGAGTAGATGATTACAATTTATCGGCAGAGCGCATAAAATCGCTAACTGGATACACAGTTGCAGAAATCAAGACTCTAAAAAACATGTTGGTCACTTTGCGAAATTCTCAAAATCGCAGTATTAATCAAGCTCTTTTAATATTCCTTTTTAAATTAAGAACTGGAAATTCCAACACAATCACTGCGTCAATTTTCGATATCAAATCTGAACAACTAGTATCTGCTTATTGCAAATCGGTTTTGGATTCATTCGCGAAAGACGTCTTTCCACTTCGTTTCGGAGCTCGGGCATGTTCTCGCGAAGATTTAATTGCTAATCACACGTCGCCTTACGTAAAAAAATTACACGGATTTGAAGATCGCCTGCTCTTGATTGCTGATGGTTCATACCTTCGACACCAAAAAAGTAGTAATAATTGTTACCAAAAAAAATCTTTCTCTGGTCAGAAAAAGTGTCCACTCTGTAAACCCTTCACAGTTTGTGCCACAGATGGATATGTAATAGATGTTTACGGACCGTACGAAGCAATTGTGAATGATGCGAAAATCTTACAACATGTACTAAGTGATCCGAACGGCTTGAGATCAATCCTCAAAAAAGGGGATGTTTTTATACTTGACAGGGGGTTCAGAGACGTCAAAGATTGGTTAGAATCTCAAGGGTTCGTTGTGTTGATGCCAGCGTTGAAAGGCAAAAGAAAGCAACTTCCAACAAATGAAGCAAACGAAAGTCGATTTGTTACGAAATTGAGGTGGGTGGTAGAGGCTGTCCACGGTATAATCGGTAGTAAATTCAAACTCTTGCATAATCAGTTTAACAACAACATGTTGGATTCAGCGATGCTTTATTGCAAAGTAGCGAATTTTTTGGTTAATGAGTTTGGAAAAAGACTGAATTGCGATACCGATTTACAAGATCAAATTGCCGAGCAAATGTTGAAAAGAAAAGACGTTGACAATTCTTTAGCGAAAGTTGTGGAAGAACAAAACTGGAATAGGAAGAAAAGGATCTTCAAACCGTTAACATCAAATGACGTATTAGACTTTCCGGAAATGACAGAGCAAGATTTGAAGATCCTTTTCACTGGCTCGTACCAGTTATCGCAAACTGTTTCATACTTAGCTGAAATGTATACCGAAGAAGGACTTTTGAATATGCAATACTTGTTGGAGGACGATACCATTTTGAAATGTGAAGTTAAATCAAGACATATAAACAAGAAAGTATACAGATGTTACGTTCAGTACGACCCTAACAGTATTGGATATAACGGTATAAAAAACTACGTATGTGATTGTGCAAATGGGCTAAGAACTGTTGGTTGCTGTGCCCACGTTGCAACAATCATTTACTTTTTAAGTCATGCACGGTATTTGTCCAAAATCATCCGCCCAGCTCAAATTCTAACGAATCTATTTCGCGTTGATAATGTCGAACCTGTTATTGAAGAACACAGTGACGAAGATTAACAACATAACAATCATGTTGCAATGTATGTATTACTTGTGTCTGTTTAATGTATATATTAGATGAATGTATGTAATATTATTATAAATAAATAGATTTTTTAAAATACAATGACTTTTAATTATTGAAAAAACCGAAATAGCAAATACCATTTTCATTTGATGACATGTGTAATTTTTTTTTTTTGTTAGCTGTTTGACATCAAATTTGTAATCGGCGACCTCAGAAACCCCAAAATGTACTTTTATTAAGTAAAATAATTGAAAAATATGATTTTGTGTCATTTTCGTAACTGAAAATGCTCAAATTATAAAAACGGAATTTATTCAAGTTTGATTTTCGGACGCTAGAGACGACCGAATTGAGCCCAATTAGCGTCATTTTGTAGAGGAAGATAGTAGCTTTCTATGCTATGGTGCACGATTTTTTACCATTAATACGTCAATAAAAACCATAGCATTAAATACAAAAAATGACGATTTTTTACGGTTTTTATGCCATTAAAATTATGTTGCACATGATTTAACTTTACGAAAAAATCTGGAAAAATTCAGGGCATGTCTACACATCTGAAACAAAATTTTGGTTGTGTTAAAACCGCTTTAAAATGCATTTGAAAGCTCGAAAAAAAATTAAACATAAAAAAACGCATTTTTTGCGATTATGGTGTTTTCATAAGGGTTTAGGGGGTTAAAAAATATCTCTAAAATTTTGTTTTTCAGCCCTCTTTCAGGTTTTTGGGTCGATTCGATCAAACTCGGTGGGGGCCGTCAGACCCCCCTTAACCGGCTACCCCCTTTCCATCTATATTTTCAAGATTATTGATAAATGAAGAAGATTAATAATCATGATTATCACAGGGGCCAGTGAGGGTAGCGATAAAAAAAACAACATTAATATCCATAACATATCGCATGTAATAAAAAAATAGATATTACAATGTAATAAATTATAATAATAATGATGATGAATGAAAATTGGAGAATGAATTTGGCAGTGATCGAAGTAACGGGATTTCCCCATGCGAGGATCGTCAACCTGGTCGCGCGGGAAAATAAATAAAAATCAAATAATAATGATGAAAAGAAAGATGCGATGAAGACAGAGAATGAGAGAGGATCAGTAGTACACACGCCTGTAATCTCATCTAGGCACTCAGCTCGTAGCGACGCTTTTTATCCTGTTACGTCACATGAATAAAGTAAAAGACTGTCGTGAGGGAAGCTCCCCGGGCTTCCGCATCCCTTCTCCGGGGGATAACATCCCCTTTCCCCTCCCCCGCCCTTCTCAATATCGGAGCCACTATTTTGTTTTTTTAAAGGAATGATCCGGTCCGATTTTGAAATTTAGCCGAAAATCGAAAAATAATTGGAGCTCCATGAATCAAACGACATTTAAAAAAGGAAAGAATTACGAAAAGCATGAGCATAGAGCGAAATTTAAAATCGAAATAGAATAAAAAATTACGGGCAATTCAGTCGAGACATATTTTTTTCCCAAAAGTGAAAAAAATTGGATTTTTTATATATTTTTTTTTACGTGTCCAGATCGATTTATTTTTACTCCCTGAATACGAATTCATAATTTATTTTCCCCAAACCCCTAGTTTTTATTAAGGGGTTACCCCCACGTGCAATTTTGAAAAAATCGATTTTTTTTATTGCATTTTTTTGAAGTATAATTATCCGGGCCCATACAGAAGTATGGGCCCGGAATAGATGACTCTATGTAAGTTTACAAAAAAAAATATTTTCTTCGTGTAAACTGAAATTGAAACTTTAAACGCGTTTTTCTCAAAATGGCATTTCTGAAGTCGGTGACCAAGATTACTCGAACACTAATGAACCGATCTTCTTGAAATTTTGCAGGCTTATTTAATACATAAAAATGTAGTCTTTAATCGTTCGATTTTTTTTTCGAAAAAAATGGCCGTTTTATAGCCAAAAAACGGCCGTTTTTTTTCGTTAAAATCGAACCATTAACTTTGACTGTCCGCCATTTTGTGAAAAATGAATATTTTTTAAAATCCTTCGATTAAAGACTAGTTTATACTTATATTTGACTAAATCCATCCGCATTTTTTTTTTAGATGATCCACTTCGCCGCAATGTCGGTCATTGCAAACCTTGTATATAAAAACATTATTTCATTGACGGCCATTTGCCACTAAACAATGTAATATTTTTCAATAAAAAAATTACTGAAAGTTCTTCAAGATGTGTTCTTTAAGATTGTATATTGATCGATTAAAAAAGTTTTGTAGTTTTCTTTAAAAAAATTCATGAAAAAGGCCTTTTTTGCGCTACAAGTGGGGGTAACCCGTTAAAGGAATGATCCGGTCCGATTTTGAAATTTAGCCGAAAATGGAAAAATAATTGGAGCTCCATGCATCAAACGACATTTAAAAAAGGAAAAAAATTACGAACAGCATGAGCATAAAGGGAAGTTTAGAATCGAAATAAAAAAAAATTACGGGCAATTCTGTCGAGACATTTTTTTTCCCAAAAATGAAAAAAATTGGATTTTTTATATTTTTTTTACGTGTCCAGATCGATTTATTTTTACTCCCTGAATACGAATTCATAATTTATTTTCCCCAAAACCCTAGTTTTTATTAAGGGGCCAGACCACTTTGAAAATTTCAAAAAATCGAAAGCTAACAAGACTTGAAGAAATCGACGATGATGAGAAATCAGAAGGGATTTTGTACGGTGCAGGAATTGCCGATTGAGTTTAGGTAAGAGTTTTTCATAGTATAAACTTCAAACGCGTTTTTCTCGAAACAACGTTTTCAAAATCTAGCTCCATCGTATCTCTAAAACTAATAAACCGATTCTCTCGAAATTTGAACCACATATTGTAAACATGATTCGCAACAAGATGACCCTCGATGGTTTTAAAATTTTGATTTTTACTCTTTTTTTGCGGAAAACTGCGAAAAAACGCGGTTTTTTAACTTTTTTCGTTTTTCATCTGCCATTTTTTTATTTTTTCATAAAACTTTATACCCGAGGGTCATTTTGTGGCTGGTGTCATACTGAATCTAATGGACTTTGATTTTTTTGTTTCAGACAAGCCGTGGCCGAGTTGTGATGGAGCTACCTGGCCCATCTATTTTTGAGACGTTACGTTCAACTATAGTTTTTGTACTTAAAAATGAATAAAAATTAATTAATTTTTTTTTATGTATTTCAAGACTTTATTTATCAAGCCCAACAACTTTTATATTCGTATCTTTTATAAAATCCTCAAAAAAAATCGCGATAGCCTTTTTTTTCGTGGCTCCAAAGTGGACTGGCCCCTTAAAAATCGTCGAAGAAAGAAAATACAAAGGGGATTTTTCGGATTTACTCTGCCTAATGTTGAGTCGTCGGCAAAAACTTTGCGATATTCGTAATCAGCGGAAATGTTCCCATCGGAAACGTCAATGTTGCAAGAAAAAAATCGAAAAAAAATGTTCACTGTTTTGTTTCTCAAAGGAATGCGTTGGTCATAGTCAAGTTGGAATATTTCAAGTACCCTTTTCCCTTTTTTTCAATTACTAATTTATTCATCGGAAATTTTTTATTATCAGTAATAAACATTTTATTCTGCCGGAGTAAAAAATTATTTAATATTATTTCGATATTTCTCAACAATCGTAACGAAACCAATCGCCGAAAATGACGATAAAGAAAAATATTCGAGACAAGAAATTACGAATAAATGGAATATATCTATTGAACGAAGTGGGATTATTGTAAATCCTCTTCGATAAAATTCGCGATTTTCTCGGCGGGCCTCTTTTCTTCCGCTCCCCCTGTAAAAACCATTAGCCATAAGATCGAAAGCTCCTTTCGGCTGCCCCCCAAATTATTGCTCCTCTCTTTCAAGCCCATCAGATTCTCGGGGGGAGGGGGTGGCCGCGAAAGGAAAAGCTGAGGGAGCAGTTAAGGGGTTAGGCCACAGTAACGGGTATAAAATCATGTGCGAATTTAACAATTTTTTTTCGTATGAAAAAGTGATTCACTCATAAAGTTAATTACACATCTATTTAGTATGAATATCAAGCTGTTAGAAAAAATACATTTTTTTTTTCGATGTTTACAAAATGGCCTCTTACTCGAAACTTCTCGAAACAGCTTTATTCCAATTGGCGTGACAAATAACTTCAACAATTTTCACTCGATTTACTTAAAGTTTAAAAGTTACGTTCCTAATTGCATTTCGCAGAGAAGTACGTACGGAATTTCTGATTAATCGAAAACTTTTCATTTTATGAGCAGTTTGTGAGCAGTTATAACGAAATTTTTCACTGAAAGTTCATTTCTTAAGTTCAAATACTTACAACTTTTGAATAAAACAATATTTTTTAAATTCCGTACGTACTTCTCTAGGTATTCTAATGGAGATTGACGAGAATTTTTGTTTTTTCTTCTAGGTCAAAAATTGTGGATGCTAAATGTCACGCCGCGGAGCGCCTAAAAAGAAAAAATAACAAAAGAAAATATTAGTAGTCGGCCATTTTGTACATAGAAAAAAAAATGGTTCCATGTCACCTGATCACACGAAAAAAAATATCACGGACAAAATATCACACGACAAAACAAACCCAAACAAACCCAAACAGACCCACTCTCGCGTCCCATGTAGAGGTTGCCATGAGTTGCCCAATGTTACGATCAGGCCAATATTGGGACCATCGTATAAGCCAACAAAAGAGAAACAATATTGGCCCATTACTGTTCCGCTCTAAACTGAAAACTGGCACTATGTCGGCCTATAGTTAAAACCTATCATGGCCCATCTTTTAAGTTCATTAAACACTCATGATAGATAAACAATATTTGCCTATTTTTAAACTGGTGATGCTGAAATACTGCCAATTACATTGGCCTATTATTCTTCCGTTATAAATTGAGAACTGGCACAATATCAACCCATTACTAAAACCTATCCGGGCCCACCTGTTAAAACCAATAAACAGCCGTGATAGTTCATCAAAATTTGCCAATTTTAAAACTGGCAATGCTAAAATACTGGAAATTACATTTGATTAATCTAAGCCATTTATTGGCTAAGTGGGTCAGACCATACCTGCTTTCATTTTATTTAAGCCTTGGGTTATTAATTATCTGTATATTGTGCCAGAATAGGCAAATAACTGGCACGTCATATATTAATCGTCTATACGTTGTAGTTCAGTTTTTGTAAACAAGTCTTGGCCTATTATTGGCATTTGTGAATAACCAACATAAGTAAGTAAAATATGCCAATTTTGAAACCTGTCATATACGCAAATCACAATTTATTTCAAGGTTATTCCATGAAATATGTATCCATAAGGACCAATATCGGGCCAATCGTGGCCCGATATAGGTTGAATATTTATCACGCACCCAAACAAACTCACGGCTCAATATTCTAGATAGACTAACTTCTAGATAGACAACTGTGAAGGCCCATCATAGAGCCAGTGGTCAATTTCTACATAGGCCCTTCAAGAGGGCCCACATAGGGCCAAGTGCAATCACCAAAATTGGCGCTACAATGAATTAAATCATTGGCACAATAATTGTTGGCTCTGTTGGCCGATATCGGGCCGTTCTTATCATTTCTACAAAGGCACCTCATTGGTAAATACTCACGGCCCAATATTCTAGAAAGGCTAACTGTGAAGGCCCGTCCCAGGCCCAACGGTAAATCTCTACATGGGGTGGGGGGAATAATCGGATTGTGATATTTTACGGTCGTGATGTTTTGTCGTGTAATATGACATGCTAGCATATATATATATATATATTTTCTAACAGCTTGATATTCATACTAAATAGATGTGTTTTTTAAATTTTACTAATTTGACTAACTTTACTAATTTAAATTTACTTTTTAATTTACTAATTTACTAATTTGATATTAATAAATTAATTAATATGAATTCAATTCAATTTAATAAAATTAATTTATAACATTAAAATAAAATAAACTTAATAAATTAATTTACTAATTTACTTTTTAAAAATTTACTAATTTTACTAATTTAAATAGATGTGATTTATTAATTTTACGAGTGAATCACTTTTTCATAAAAAAAAATTCTTAAATTCGCACATGATATACCCGTCACTGTGGCCTAACCCCTTAAGTAGGAAGTTGTTCCCGCGGCCAATGCTCGGATGGATGACAGCGACGTCAACCGCAGGGCACCGCGTCCAGCGAGCTTGGAACGACGAACGTAACTCGGTGATCGGTAAAGCTTTTATCGTCGCAGAGTTTTGACAGTTTCCCCGTGCCCTTCGGCGCCGTAAGCAACATTGGGACAAAATCGACAAAAAATCGTCTCGTTTGTTCGTTGGCGCGACGTTGATTACTTACAGGTGGATTTGGCATGCATCTCCGAGGTGGCGGCGGCATTTGATCCGGCGCTGTCCGATATGACGGTGGGGAATATCGCCCCGATGGGAAACATCCTGGGGCGGATATGGGCGCCCCGTGGAGTCCCTTGCTCCCCATCATTTTGTCCGGCGAGTACATCATCTTGGCAAACTAGATTCTCCTTTCTCTCTCTCTGACTTCACAAAAGGCTGCTCTATTTTACCACCCTTGTTTCAAGCCTTTGCTTTCTCACCCCCCACCCCCTCGCGCCCCCCGATGCGCCTAATAATTGTTCATCGGTGAATAATGAGCTTTGTCGGAGGCACACGCGACACTCTCCCTCGCGACCAGTGTCATACGTTCCCCGTATTTTTTTTCCTCCCTCAGCTGCTCTGCTCCTTTCCACGCACTCGGGAGCTTCAAGGAGCTGAAAAAAAGCCACACCCGTCGGCCGCAAGATCCACCGAAAATCCTCGCATCCCTTGGGCAAATGAGAAAGCAAGGAAACAAAAAGTAAATATCGCGAAAAACGATGATACGGTAGTCAGTGGTGGCCAGGTAGCTCGAGGTCTACCCGGATGCTGCGTCGTTTCCTCATTGTCATTTTTACAATTTTTCTTCTCTCCTCGATCTGTCAATAAAACAAAATCACTCCCTCCCTATGATTATTGTTCTCGTTATTAGCGTGGATTTTTATTATTGTTACAAAGTATTTGGCGAAATATTCAACCACGAGACACTGTCACGATCTTAGAAGAATCATCCCTCGTTGTCATCCCTTCGTGGGCGAAGACCCGGACGAAAAACGCACCAAAAGGAAAAGGGGTATTTTTCACGGTACACTCGTAGCACTGGCACGTGGATCATTCAAATTCTGCAGTTCCATTCTCAATATCCTCGACGTCTTTCGTCTGTTATTTTTCTTTTTGCCTTGTTGGGTTTGTAATTGTTGTCCGATGCTTCCGTCTG
>CALYCA010000546.1:0-12607 GCA_944452715.1 Ophion slaviceki | reverse complement strand
GATATTCGACTTATGGATATTCTCGGTTATGGAATTTCGATTTCTAGATATTCTACCCCAATCGAATTGTTCGACGCGGCGAACTTTTCTGCTTTGTTTTACGTTGTTGCCATTGGACCGTGCCGAAGATTCATTCGTTGAACAAATTTGCATCACGAGTACAATCTTAAGCTCGAAAAGACACGCGATGGTTCCCACATTCGGTACACAGATTTTTTTGTTCGCAAGTGAGAATATCGCGGATTTTTTTGTTGTTGAGATTTTATCTCGAACTCGGCGATCGAATTTTTTTTTACCGATAAGACAATTTTATCTTGTACGAAAGAAATACTCGCTGTTGCTAGCGAGAAAATTCTTTCCTCGGTCGGGACATAAAGAAATTGCGCGCTGTTGAAGAACATTCGGATGGGGTGATGATTTTTGTCGTTTCCCTTTTTTGCTAATTATTTCTCGCTTGTGTTGCAGATTCGGCACATATGCGAACAAGAAGGCTCCAATAGTCATGCTGTTCAACAGGGAGAAGTATCCTCCTCAAATCCGAACATACTGTCCAACGATCAAGTTGGCCCGATTGTGCTCGAGGTAAATCGTTCGCCGTCGCCGAACCCCCACGTTTATCCACTCCGCAAATTTTCCCCGAGTCTTGGAGGAGGCTCCGGCAATTTTATCGATAAATGTCAAAGGCTGCTGTTTTTTTTTTAGACGCACATACGTACGATAAAAATACAACTTCGGTGCTTCCGTAAGGTTCGCTACATCGTTTCGAGAAGAAAAAACAATCTAGGCCAGCGCAGTTTCTTATGAAGAATCGCGAGCTGAAGTGGAATTTTATTGCAAATGTGCGCAGTGAATATGTCTACGGGAGATATCAACTGCACTGCACTGACAGAAAAATTCTAGTGATATTAACGAGATGCGTCTATTTTATTTGTTTCAACTTCAATTAACTAGATTTTTCGCGAAATCAAATTTTTCCTATTGCATTCCATTATTGGAATTATTTATTCAAAATATATATATTTATTCAAATCAAGATCTATTTAATATCGTCTAATAACTAAATATTTTATTTATTCCAATTAAATCTATGATTCGGTTTTATCTGGTCGAAAAGCATTTTAGTTGAATCGACAAGACGTATCTGGGGTGTTCCAAAATGACCTGACAATCACATTCATTAATGAAACGTATTATTTATTTTAAAAGAAGGAGTAGGAAGCAATTGGACGCACCATTAATGAAATTAGTCCGCAATTATCCCAAAATGTTATTGAAAATTTCGTCAACAGAGTGAACGTTTGCAAACAGGGACGAGGCGGCCATTTAAAGGATATTTTGTTCCACACACAACCTTTGTGTTTTTACCTTATATTAAAATAAAAATATCCGTATTTTTCAAATAAACAATACGTTTTATTAATAAATAAAAATGTCAGGTCTTTTTGAGACATCCTATATTTTTGTTCAATTAAAATTGAACACATTTTTTATAGTCAAACATTTTTCTATTTGATTGAACTAATGGTCTGTCTATAGTGCAACACAAACATTAAAGGCTAAGGGGGGCAGAGGGGAGAGAAAGGAATTATATATATAGAACGAAAGAAATTTTTTTGTTGTCAAATTCAGTACAAATGAAAAATAAACCATGTCAGGCTTGTCGAAGCCGAATTGGAAATCACAAAATCATTAATAGCATCATTGGATATTAAAAAGATAAAAATCGTTTGAAAAAAAAAATAATAATTCGAAGAAAAATAGAAGGAAAAATGGGCCCACGATGAGACTCTTAAAAATCATAGAATGTGGCATTCTGTTGTAGAGAATTTTTTGAAACAATAAAAAAAGGCAATTACCTTTAAAAAAAATAGTTTTCACTTTAGAAGCAAAAAAAACGTTGACATTGATAATTGATAATTTTTTTCGTATTTTGTAACGAAAGTATGCTTCAAAATGAAAAAAATTCATATATTGCCGTTTGTCGGTATCTCGATTAGTTCAGGAATTATCAGCGTTTAAGCGTTTCCAAAACTTCGGAAATCGACATGTTTCGGAAAATTTTAACTTTTAAAAGAGAAGAAATAAAAATCTAAAAATTGGCATGGATATTCCTTTCATGGGGTACAATTTTACAAAAAAAATCAGGAAAATAAAAAATGGTCGGGGTCACCACGATCCAATTTGTTTCAAACGTATTTTTTCATTTGTTCCAACTATTCTTTTAGAATATTAAATATATTCAAATTAATTAAATAAAGATTCGATTCTAATAAATCTTTATTTGCTTAAATATACGCTGCAAATCCAAGTGTACAATATGCACAGAATATTTCATGTCAAAGCAAACATTTAATTTAAATCGGATCTATTTAAATCAAATTGGTTTTTTCCTTGTCTTACAGCCTACTACGATCCAATTTGTTTCAAATATATTTTTTAATTTGTTCCACCCATTCTTTTTAAATATTAAATATAGTCGAATTAAATAAATAAAGATTTGATTCGAATAAAATCTTTATTTGCTTAAATATTCACTGCAATTCCAAGTGCACTATATGCACACAATATTTCATAAATCCAAAATAAAATGAAGTACTCGATTTACAGTTCCACCACAATGATTTTGTATCATAATTCGTCATTCTCTGGCCTTCTGAGAGAATTTTAATCGAGGAGAATATTTCACTTACATACACTGACAGAAAAATTCGATTGATAATAACTTAGTGTAAATCGCTCAGGTTTCGATATTTCTTTTCCTCCAAAACGATGTACTGGAACTTATGGAAACGTCGAAGTTGAACTTTCAATGGACCTATCTCTGCATCTAAAAAAGTATCAGTACCATCGGAGATTCATCGCCGAAACGCTCGAGCCTCCTTCGAGGATGATGTTGAAGTTTGCATCGTTGCAATGCAACGAAAATTAATTTCTGTCAATTTCTCAAATTTATCATGGCCCTTTTAGAGTCTGAAAATCCCTGAAATGTTTTTGCGTATCCTCATTAGAGCTTCACGACTTTAAGGGGCTATACCAGTGTGAACGCTGAAAATTTTGGTGATTTTCGGGAATTTTTTGGAAAAAAAGTACCCAATTAAATATTTCGGAAAATTGAGAATATATTTGGCTATATTTGAACTATATTACCTAATTTTTTCATAGAAAAATATTGAGATCCAAGCGACTTATGCGCTGCCGTCGGAGGCGCTAAAAAAAAGTTCCTCCACTGATGACATGATTCCGGCCGATTGAGTAGCTGAAACCGAAAAAGGAAAAAATATCGTTAAACTCGAATGTATTTTCTGTACAATGACGTAGGATTTTCGAAAAATATCAAAATCTAACAAAATGGCGTAGTTATGAAAAAAAAGTCTGTTTCCTTGCCTATAAAATGGTCGTTTTTTTCAATGCCAAATCGTCAATTTTCATCCAATCAAAAATATCCAACGTCATTGTAGAGTAAATGTATTCAAGAGTACTCAGTTCAAATTTCAAGTCAATCGGATAATTCCTCTTCGAGTTACAATGTCAGCAAATTTGAAAGATCTCATTTCGAGAAAAACGCGTTTAAAGATTTAACTATCGATTTTTGCAAGATAAAATGATATTGATATAAATGATATAAATGATAATGATATTCTTGAAAGTATAAACTGTCGAAAAAGGCAAAAAAATCGATTTTTTGAAAGTGTCACACTGGTATAGCCCCTTAATTTGCAAAAAAAGGCGTCGGATACTGATAGAAATAAAGCAACCGGAAATGAACAAAAAAGATCGTTGCCTTCCCACGATGCAAACTTCAACATCATCTTCGAGGAGGCCTCCGGATATTTCCTCGAAACGACTTCGAAACAAAAAAAAACGAAAACACGTCGATTGTCGACCGGAAAGTGATGTTGCACGAAAATTGGCCAAACTGCGAAAAGTAAAAGCGATCCTCTTTATTTGCAGAAACTTAACGTTAGTATTGTCGGTTATTCCTCGGTATAAGAGGGGGATAACTTGATCGGGGCAAAAAGGGTAGATGAGAGTATCCGTGTTTTTTTTTATCGCGCAGCACAACCTCTGTCCACGAGCCTCACTGAGAGATAAAGGGAGAGATATTCGGCACGTGTGTTCGATTGCATCGCTCGCGAATAGCAAAAATGATGAAAAATTAAAAAAAGCCGCGAAAATGAATCTCAAAGTAAGTGACTTTTCGTCATACAATGCTCGCGGAAAGTCTCTGCAAGGGCATGGAAAAAAACCGTTTCGAATCTACGAAAGATCGTTCGTTGTTTCGTGGCCTTTTTTCTTTCTATCCAACGTTAGATGTGGCGCGTTTTTGGCACATTGTCCACGAGATGTATTCGTCGATTCGAACACGCTTGCACGCAATCGACAACAACGAAATGCTCGATGTTACCCGTTTCTTTGGGATCGTTAAGGTATTCCTTTCACGAATCCGAGTATTTAACAATTAACGGAGACTTTGTCCTTGGAGTGCCATATTTCAGGTGTTTACATCTTATTTTTTTTAAAGGAAACGAGTAAAGCTTTTTGAGTGCGGTTTTTTTCTTGCTTTTATTCATGATATACAGAACGTTAAAAAATTTTTTTTGAAAAAAAAAAAAACCAAAATGGCGGCCGTTGCAGCTCCGCGAAAACAGGTCCTCAAATCGCGGGAGGTAAACGGCTGACATCACTGCCCCCTCTTTGTTGATCTGAAACACAAATTCAAAGCATATTATCAATCTGTGACCCTTTGGTCATGGAATGACGGATGGGTTTTTCGTTTAGTACAAATTTCGGAAAATGGCGGCAATTAAAAAAAAAATCGAATTTTCGCGTTTTTTTTCGCATAAAAAGATAAATAATAAATGCAAAAATGTATCTATCGAAAAAACGATCCGTCATTCCGTGAAGACATATTTTCTGAGTATGCTCTCCAAATTTCAGGTCGATATGTTAATTACAGCGGTCAGGAGAATGTCAGCCATTTTTAAAAGCGTGTTTTCGAGAAAAACGCGTTTAAAGTTTTGTAAACGTTCGCAAAATATCGTAAACGTTCAAATCCGGGAAACGCTTCGACAGATTTATTTCTACTTACATGTAGATTAAGAATCCGTAATAAAAAAAATTGATTTTTTTGAAAATTTCAAGGACAAAGTCTCCGTTAATTGATTTTCGTCTGTAATCAAGTGAAAATACCGTGGTCGGGGTCTACTGCTAAAAAAAACACTGCTAAAAAAGTACTGCTAAAGGCTCTACTGCTAAAACTGTACACTCAGAAAAAAGATTTATCAAGGACAAAGAAGTTTGTCTCCCAGCGAATAAGTTTTCTTATTCGTATGTCGGCCTACTACGATTTTATTAACAGCTAAGGCATTTTTTTATTTAAGTTCATGTTTAAGATTTACTAAGAATTTTTCTTAACATCTAATAGGATATATAAGTTAGAAGAAATAGGTGTTCTATATCCGACAAATAGAGTTTTTCTTAACATCTAATAGGATTTTTCATAATCCCCCAGTTGGTTTTTTTCGAGGCATTGTGTCATTTCGTCCGTCATTATTATCTCACTTGAACGTTTTTTTCTCACTTTATATTCTTACTTACACTTAAATAATTCCTCACTTTCGAGTTTCTCACTTCCGAAACGCAACACTGACACTTGTGCCAAAAGCATTGGCGTAGGAAGAAGCTACATGGTAAGCGTATGCGTGAGCTACATCTGACGAGCGGCCTGCTGTCGGGCCCGTCGCGTTGAAGGGCAAAGTGCGCATGCGCGCATTAGTATCATAGTCGCGAAAAAAGAGGTTTTCGTGATTGGAAAGTAGTATTTATTTTATTTGAGGAAATATTTATTCAAATGTTCTATTTTAAATATGGCTTTCAATTGATGTGAAAAATCGGCACGCAAAAAAACATATTTAGTGACGCCGAATAAATGCTGTAGTTACAATCACATGAAAACTGTCTCCATACGAGTAAACATTTATTCATTTCCAATAAATTATGTTCTAATGCGCCAATTTATTAGAACATAATAAATTGTTTTTTCTCAGTGTACTGCTAAATGGGCTCTACTGCTAAAACCATCACTGCTAAAAGGCTCGGCTGCTAAAAGCTGTACTGCTAAATGAGCTCTGCTGCCAAAGCTGGACTGCTAAAACTAGCCTCTGACAGAGAGCTCATATAAGTCCCACTGATGGAGGTTATACTGTACTTTTTGCGGTTTTTTGACGATTTTTTGGGATTTTTCTTACAAAAGTTATCTTGCTTTGGCTCCATTGTGCTGCACTCGGCGGAATACGTCCGTAGACATCTCATTTGTACTCCTGTGATGTCAGGAACGTCAAAAGTTAGAAATACCTACCGCCAAAGTTTACCTTAGGGCTGCATTATTGACGAAAAATCATATGAACATTTCCGATATGTTGATAAATGGTTGTTTGGGTTTGTTTGTTTAGATTTGTTTGGGTTTTTGCGTTTCAGCAGTTGAGACTCTTTAGCAGTGCTGCTTTTAGCACTAGAGTCTATTTAGCAGTCCATTTCTAGCACTAGAGGCCATTTAGCACCAGAGATTTTAGCAGTACAATTTTAGCAGTAAAGCTTTCGGCAGTACAGTTTTAGCAGTAGAGCCTGTTTAGCACTAGAATTTTAGCAGTCGAATTTTTAGCAGTAGAGCCCTATTACCGAAAATACATCCCAGTATACTGGTAACATTTCAACCCAAGTTATTGAACTTTTAACGAAAAATTACGACTCTAAAAATCGTCTCATCTACATGGTACACATAATATGAACATGGACATAAACTGCTCTACGCGTGTAGCACATTTTAAAGTTTCCGTGCCGACGATAAAAACAGAGGGTCACCGAATTTTCAAAGAAAATATTAATGATAAAACTTGGAAAAATGTGATTAGCAGAAGAATTTTCGTAGCCGCGACTTTTCAAAGGAAATGTTGAAATCTCTAAATCTACTAAATCTACTACATTTGCGCGAGATTTTTTATTCCAGTTTAGCGTTGGATATAACGATTGATGGTAACTTATTTTTTGTTAAGCGCCACTGTAATTTGCCGATAGAAGAGCCCTACTTATGTCGCCATAAAATACGGCCCTCCGTGAAAAGAAGACATTAAGGAACTTCGTTGAAAGTTTTCAGCAAGTTCCTGTAAATGTCGACAAAAATGAGTGCCATACTGTCCGAAAGCAAATTTTTCGCTCAAGCCCTTCACGGTGGACTCTTTTTCCAACTTTATAGAATAAAACACTCGAGCAGTACCAAGAGACTTTTAAAAATATTCATTTTTCGAGAAACAAAGCACACCTGCATTTTCTTCGAGACAATGATTTGAAAATGTTTATTGTTATTCTTTGGTACCTCACTAGGAAATTTACCAGAGGATGTTGCGTCAATGATCTTGAACTTTGCATCGTTGGAACGCAACGAAAATGAATTTTTCTTTTTTGATAAGTTTTCTTTTCGGACGATTCAGCCTATGAAAACCATTCGAACGTATTTACGTATTTTTATAACTGATTCACGACCTTAAGTTGCAAGAAAAATGTTTCGAACAATAATAAAAATGGCTCAATAAGAAAAAATCGCTGCATTCCAACGATGCAAACTTCGACGCCATGTCAATACTTGAAGTTAATCAGCTAAAGTTAAAAAATAACAGATTCCACCGCAAAAAGATATTTGAATAAAAACTGGTTCGAAAAAAGAAAACGCTTTCAAAGACTCGTTTACTCATTAATGTTATTCTTGGAACTGAAAAGTAAAGAATTAAGCAACAAAAATCGATTTTTCCCGATCCAACGTATGACCCCTAAATCGTGTCTAACATAATCGTGCGATTGAAATGCTTGAAAAAACGTATATTGTATCCCGGAATGTCTAATGAAGAATTTCGAGTGTCGTAATTTCCCGTGCACATTCAAATTCTCGACTAATCGACATGAATTTTTCGTTTCCGTTTACAGTTGTGGTCGAAAAGAGATGATGCTGGAATTTGCATCGTTGCCGTGCAATGAAAAATAATTGTTTTTAATTGTTAAACATTTTCTGTTGGCTGTTTTAGGCAGTGAAAAGCCCTCAGACGTTTTTACGTATTCTTACTAGAGATGTGTGACCACAATTTGCAAATAAAAGACCTTGAATAATGATAAAAATAAGGAAAAAATAAAAATCAAGAAAGAAAGAAAAAATGAAAAATCAAGAAAGAAAGAAAAATAAAGAAACGAACAAAAAAACGTTGCATTCCAACGATGCAAACTTCAACGTCATGGAAAGAGTGTGTCCTTCGGTACAAACTCACCGTTCAATTGTGAGCAAATAAGGAAATCTGCAAATTCAATTTGCATGCGTTAATTCATCGGTGATATTTAGAAAATCGGCTCCTCCAGTTCTCGCGCTTCCTGGACGATAAAATCCTTTACCATACACACACCTCGTCTTATACTTGGGTGAAGAAATATTCTCGAATCATCCGGATGATCGGGAAAAAGCTCAGCTTTCTCAGCTCAGTATTTCTTCAGCCAAAAGTATTGGATACGCCGTGTACGCCTCGATCGACCCGTATGAAAATTTGTTATTCGACGTCTACTACATTGTGTGTTTTTTTCCCTTTACTTTTTCAGGCGTTAGATGGCTTTCTGTTTGTCGTTAACACCGAGGGTCGGATCGAATACGTTACGGATAATATAAAGCAGTATATAAATTATTCTAAGGACGATGTTCTCGGAAAGGATATTTATAATATTATTCATCATGGGGATCACCAAGCCTTTGTGGAGAGCCTGCCGATGTTGCTAGGTAAATATTCAAAATAATCGTAACCCCCCGCTGTGACGAAAATTTTCCCGTCATAAACCTCGAGCAACTCTTTCACTGCCAACGTTTCGCGGAATTTTTATGATGTTTTTCCCGCTCTTGTGACTCATGAGAATCGCATATATTGACGGCGGTTGATAGAAAGTATTATCGTCACTGTGATGTCAATAGAGTTGGAAAAAAATCAATATGGATTTTACATCAACTGCTCGAAATATTTCCACGAAATTCGAATTTTTCAATTTTTGTTGTCTAGTAGATTATCTATTTGGAATTAAAAAAAAAACGGTATGTTATTGAACATACATTGAGCTTATTGAGTGTCATTTTTTATTTTAAAGAATTAAAAATTAACAACGTTGTGGAGTTATAATAGAGCCTCTGTATAAAAAATGTGATTCAACGGCCAGATCAATAACTTAATGATGGTTGGTCTGAAAAATGAAAATAAAAAAGTTTTATAATCTATATAAATATAGTTCTCGTTGTACGTAGCCGTTTTTTCGAAATAAACATTTTACAAACTGGGGGGTTTAAAAAAAAGTGTAATTTCGGCGAAATTTTATATACATTTTATTTAACTTAATTTTATTTATATTCGGGAGCTTAAAAAACATTAAATAAAAAAAAACAGCTGCGTACAATGATTGAAACTGTAATTACGAAATTTTTGGTTTTTTAAATGAAAATCGGACGATAATAGTTGGAGTTATGATTCTGGCCAGGTGGAGAAAAGTCGTTTTGAGAAAAACGCGATTAAAAGTTTAAGGAGGTTGGAGCGTTGGAGGTTTTGGGCACACTCGAAGATTTGAAAAAATATACATTTTGTTGTGCAGACTTTACTGAGTCTACGAATTTTTTTCACCACAAAACACCAAGAATTAAAAATAGTTTAATGTATGTAATTTTACGTGCGGTTAGATGGGCAAGACGTTCACACTACGGATGGTGTTATTTTTTTGGCTACTGACCACCGAGATAAACCATTTCTAACAACGGATTAAGGTAGTCCTATCGCCAGGCTTTGATCCATAGGATTTTCATAATTTTCTTTTGAGCTCCACTAAATATATTAATAATCGTCTCTGTAAAATTCCAGGGTCTCTTATCGACCTAATTACAGAGGAAAGAAATATTAAAATTGCGTATTTTTGTGAAGGAATTCCGAGACGACGTACAAAAACCCAATTTCCGGTCGCTACAAGAGTGTATATAATAGTGGGAATCCGTCAGATTTTTAAAAATAATCAGATTTACATACTTGACACTTGTAGTAATCCAGTGCTCTCAGAAAAAATTAAGCTTATTGACCTAATTTTTATGTAATGCCGAGTTTAATTTGAACTTCCGGTATTGGATTTATCACCACTTGCTACGATAAAGAGACGTGACAGCTAGGCAACAGCTGACTGTAGTCCTAACCTCATCTCACCCATTCGAATTTCCACACATATTTCATTTTTAACCGACATATTTCGCCGACACAAATTTTCCACGCTTTTTACCAGTCGTGGCCCGAATACAATTCTTTATATTTCCCGCACCCGACATTGTTTTGACAGATCGACGTTGAAAAGCATGGAGGTTAATACTCGCCTGGTTGAGTAAAAAGAGACGGAGATAGAACCAATATTGCCAAATATCAAACCTAGAAATACTGCGCGAATCGTTGGAATAACTATTTTTTCATTTTTCTAATTAAATGTGAACATTCATTAAACAGTTTACACATGGAAAGTTTAGTTATTACAAATTTGGTGTTGCTGCTTATGTTAAAAATATAAATTATACAAGTCTCAAGTATGATCAGTGGTATGACTAGTGTGAAGCGATAGGACCACCTTAACGCAAACTAAACCTTTGTGTACATTTAGAAAATAAAAGCCCATCTTGTCCATCGTAAACCATATATATTCAATATTGAACCATCAAGGTTTGATGAAAGATTGCGAATCTTGGCTGGCGAATGAAGCGCATTGCTGCCAACCCTAACGTTCGCTATGTTGCCGTATTTCGGCAACACTTAATATTAATTAATAGGCCTATATACTAGGCATAATAAATATAAATAGGCATGATTGTAAATTACTCAACATTTTATTCTGAGTCGCATAAAACATTCGCTGACGCAGTTTAAAAAAATAATAATCATCGCTAATGTCATACTTTTTCAAGCTGGTAGTAACATAAAAGGTTTTCTTATTCACGTAATAAAAATACAAAAATGCTCAATTTTGCCATTTAATTATATATTTTATGAAAAAATTGGCATCTACAGAATTAATCTATACCTTGTATGAATTCTTGTGAGGTTCTCTGAAGAAAAAAAAATCATAAGCAGTCATTTGACTTAATTGGACCGATCTAACCTCCTTAAGTATACGTAAATTGTTGCACTGTAACTTGGTTAATTGCCAATATTTTAACTTGAACATGTTTTCCCAAATTCTCCGAAATGTATATTTTGAAAAAAATACAAAACAAAATCCATTTTTTTGACTTGCCACAGTGCAGTCCCGCCTTAAATTCCAAACTCCATTTTTTAAATATCAAATATGCCGCGCATGTCTAGTTACGTTCAAATTCACGTGACGTCCGATTGCTGAATTCGAATCCCTGAGTATGGGTTCCTTCGTTCACGTTTTTTTTCGTCTCGTTCGATATAAAGGTTGGACTTGCGAGCCCCAGCCACAGACGAGAAAAGGTACCTTCAATTGTCGCTTTCTCGTGAAGCCCGATGATAAGGACGAGACTATGGAACAGAAGCAACAGCGCGTATCGCAGTACGAGACTATGCAAATATGCTCTGCCCTTTTACCAATAAATACCAATCGTCTTGAGAGCGGTGACGTGTCGTCGGAGTCGTCGGACGTTGGTCCCTGTGTAATGTGCGTTGCACGAAGAATATCCGTTACCGAAAAACTGGCCGGCGCACCCATCGAACAATTTTCCGTAAAGTCGGACGTGAACGGGAAAATACTGGCGGTCGCCAACAATGGACTCTCAAATTCTTACTCAATGTACCTAAACGAGGTGAGTCTTTCTCGTCGAACAAAGTCCATTCGTGATGATGGCGATATCCAAATGAATTTTAATTCGCGATTTTCACGTCCCAAAGGTGGCGCAGCGATATGTCAATGTGGCAGGTCAAATTATAGCCTCAAACGTGAACAATTATGACGTTGGAGTTTGCACCGTTGGAATGTAACGAAAATCAATTTTTTCTTGATTTCGGAATTTATCTTTGCAGATTTAAGCTACCAAAGTCACGCAAACCCCTTTTAGAATTCTTATTTAGCGATCTACAACAAATCTGCATTATGATTTTGCATAATAATGAAAATGAGAAATTAAAAAGAATTTTCGTTGCATTACAACGATGCAAACTTCAACCCCATGAACAGTTACTTCGTTCTTGATTTCTTGCGAGTTGGCTACTGGATTTACCTCCATGGTTGATTGAAAAGATGATACTGTAGTGAATAATTTGTTTTTCGCTCTTTTTTTTAGCTCTGTTAGCTCTGGTAGCTCTGGATTTAGATTTTTTGAGGTTATGAGAGTCTCTCGCAGGTTTTGACGAGTGATTCTATTTTTTGGAGCATACTTTTTATCAGAGGCGTCTGAAATTATATTTATACATTGTAAAGAGTGTCTGAAAATTACCTTACATCGTAATTTATTAATAAAACGTATTATTTATTTGGAAAGTATGAATATTTTAGTTTTAAGGGGAGATGTACATTTAGGAGCCGGAAAAAGGGTCATTTTTGGGAATTTTTT
>CALYCA010000545.1:0-43686 GCA_944452715.1 Ophion slaviceki | reverse complement strand
ATACTCGTATAGCATGAAATAATAAACTTTACAATGCGATATATCGAAAACTATTGCTAGTCGTCAAAAATTCGTTAAGGGTTTTTCTTAGGATAATGAGAGGAAGTTCGGTGCAAAACTTCAGCTCGATCAGAGGAGTATGCTTTTCGGAACTTCACCGAAAACGAGCGAGTTATTTTCACAGCCTAAATGGACCAAAAAACTTGGATGTCATGAATAAAATGATCGGCATAAAAGTAAGGAACGAACAAACGATGGATTCTGTAAGTCCTAGGATGGCTAAGTGGGTAGGGCGCTCGACACTAGAACGAAAGACGTAGGTTCGATCCCGATGATAGGTAAAAACTTGAACAATGCAGAAAGCGTTTTTAATGCAATTATTCTATGTTCATGGACATAACTAAAGCATAAGAAAACAAGAAAGTTACTACTAGAATTTTTATATTCATAATTTGTAAATTTTTTGTTTTTCATTTCCGGCGGCCGTTGCTGGCCCAATATGGGCGTATAATATTTAACAGCCATTCATGGTTTACCATTAACAACCATGCATGGTGCGGATCTGACCCGTTTACATAGCCATTACCGCGCCATCGTTTTTTCTCTGGCAACCAGTCGTGGGCCATTACTGTGCCGATTGTAAAACCCTATTTGGGTAACTCCTTTATGTTCCGGGGCTGCGGAAAACCTTCAATAGCCTGCGACTTCTCTGGCTGTGGTCGGAGGCCATCGGTCGTCAAAATGTGGCCGAGAAAGGTGATTTCCCTGCGAAAAAATGTGATTTATCAAAATTTAGGGTCAAACCGTGTTTCGCCACATTTTTGAATAGTTTTTCTAGGTTTTCCAGATGGTCATCTTGGGTTTCTGCTATGCACAATAAATCGCCCACGATGTTCAACACGTTTTTCTTGAGTCCTTGGAGAACCCCCTCCATTCCCTTTATAAGACTGGCCGTGCTTGTTTTCAGGCCAAAGGGTGTCACAACAAACTCATAGCATTTGCTCTCATGTTACAACGCCGTGTACTTCCTGGAGGCGGGATGAAGTGGGATCTGCCAAAAACTACTGGTGAGATCCAAGCTTGACATGACCTTAGCTCCCGAGCATTACTGGAAGATCTCCGTGTGTTGCGTCGTGTCGTGGTTCCCCACTAGGTATTGGTTAAGTTGACGCGCATCCAGGCAAAGGCGTCCCATCCTTTTTTATGACAGTGACCAGTGGATTGATGTATTGGCTAGTTGACCGTTGGATCACGTCCTGCTCCAGCATTCTTTCTATTTCCTGCTGCACCTTCTCCCGGTACTTCATTGGCACCGGATACGACCGATGGATGTATGGTTCTATGTGGGTCAGTTCTAATTTGTTTTGGTAATTTTTCATCCGTCCGGGCCGTTTATCGAAAATCCATCGATAGTCGTGAATTAATCGGACGAGTTTCCTCTTAATTGCTCCCGGCGTCTTCACGCTCTCCTCCAATTTCCCTTGAATGTTCTCTAGGGTGATCGTTTCTACCTCTCCGTCGCAGGTCCGTTCGGTGGTGCCCAAACGGGCTATCAATTTCTGACCGACGTCCCTGGCGGGATTTCGAGGTCGTCTTTCTCCTCCTCCATCTTCCAACGGCCCTGAATGAGTCTGGCCACGACTTCCTTTCCCATGACTCTATCCGTGGCGGCGTCGACCTTCAACCGCAGGGCCCTCATTTTGTCAAACCCGAGTATCACGGGAAGTGCTAATTTTAGTACTACCAACACTGGGATCTCCTTGATCGTGTTCTTGAGAGTGATGGTAACCAAGATTTGTTTCTTGACCCGCCCCGCCTTCCCGCCCCAAGCCCCTTGGACTTCCACTTCGACGACCGGTAAAACCAGACAGTTTTTTAGATCGTCCTGGTGTTGCTTGACGGTTTCCTCAGAGACGCAGGACACTTCACTTCCGGTGTCAATCAAAACTGGCATTAGTACACCTTCTACCTCCACCCTTATCTCCGGACATCGGGCTGCCCTTCCTTCCCCCCACCAAGGAGTCAGCCCTTCCATCTCCACATTCAGAAATTTCTTTGGGTCTTCAAAAGTTTGGTGACGCGTGACCACCCTGATCACCTTTGATTGGTCTTCCCCTGCCCCGGCCCCTTCTTCGTTGCGCCCATCCTGGGGCCCGTTTTTGTCATAATGTTTGACGCAACGATTACTCGTTTGCCGATGCCAATTTGTTTTGTTTCGGTGGGGTTGGCTCTATCCTCCATGCTTTTTCTTGTTTGCGAACCTCTTGTCTTGGTTGGCCCAGGTTAGTTTGTCCAGCCGGTTTTCCTGTCCTGGGTGCCGCGTTACCTTCGCCTTGGGTTGTCTCCCTAATACTCGCGCTGCCGGACGACCCTTCTGTCCGAGAATATGGTTGCTTTTGTTTAAGGGTGCCAATGCGTTTAATTGTTCCAGCAGTTCGAGAAACTTGTCCACTTCGCTTGTGGAGTAGATTATGGTGGCGCTGCGGACCACCTGATCGTAGTGATTTGCCACCCTGGTGATAATATCTTTATCCGGCATCCGTTCGTCGAGATCCCTGGCGTTACCAATCACCTGAGTCGCGTAATCTGCCCGACTGCATTTTCCTATCTGAGTTATAGAACGAACCGAACTCCAGATTGCGTCTAATCTTATTCTGGATTTCTCTGTTCCAGTACCGGGATCTGAACTTCCTGCCGAATTCTTCCATGTCCCTGACATCCTGCCGAACCACCTGCCGCCAATAATTTGCTGGACCCTTTAGCGACTGGCTTGCTGCGAACCGGATATCATTATTGCAGGTGACTATGCAATGGTCGATGAAACCGTCCAAAAACCGTATTGGGCGCTCCACGCCGTCCCCATGAAAAATAGGTGGTTTTTGGGTCAGGGCGTATGCGCGACTGATATCCAAAGGCGCCGCCATTGTGCCCCCTAGATACAAGAGTCCCATCTGAATGGCTTCGGCCGGTGGTATGGACTCTGGCGCGTTTGGGTACGAAACTTTCTTACATTCACTTGTAACCTCCCTCAGTGTTTCATAGATTTTTGAGATATGCCGTGCATGTTCACTCACGAACGTCATAATTCGGTTCTGACGCTCATCGCTGCGCGGCATCCGCTGACGCATTTGTTCCATCATGGCATCGTTCAATTCGAAAAGTTTTATCATTTCCAACCGGTTTTTCTCTGCCCGCTGAGCTTTTTCTCGACATTCTCGCTCGATCCGATCCAACCTTGATTCGGCCGGGTTCATCTCAACTATTGTCTATTCCTGTAGGTCTGAATTTTTTTCTTGCTGGATGTCTGATATGCGCTCGATGCGCTGCCTGTCGTTCTTCCGCATCTCCTCAAGCAGTGAGTCCGCTGCAGTTGACTCTCAGTCCAGGGATACGCCGGGTTCCCCTACGCTCCATCGTGGGTTTTTGTCGATGGTCATTTTATTCACCCTATCTTCCGACTCTCCTTCTTTTCCTATTTTTCGTCGTTCCCTCGAGTATTTTCTGCGCCCGCTGCGTCCCCGTTCGGGCGCCAAATGCGACGGTTTCGAATTAATTTTTACCCCTGTCCTTAACCCTCTTGAATTATTTACTGAATATCGGAGACCGGGTCACTGGACTCGAACGGGGTCCAGAAATAATCTTGGGTACACAAAATTCGTTAATAATATTTTTTCAATATAAATTTAAATATACAATAAATGAAGTAATTATCCTAGCGTGTTCATTCAAACGCCCTTAATTCGCTGTTCGCCTCTTTTTACGTTTTGACACTCCGTACAATATCGACACGCCATCTGTCCTCACATACTCTGTGTTACATTATTCACAGTGATTTCCGAGCTCATTGGATACTGCAGTGTTCCTTGATATTGACCCGGGCGCGTTCGCCCACTTGCTTTCTCTTACACCTCGTTTGGTGTCCTCCCGTCCCTGAGCTATAGCGGCATGGTCGCTAAGGTACCGCTGATCGTATGAATTGCTCCCTCGCTCGCATGCGACCGACCTATGGTACGGCCGAAACCTGTACCCCTATTGTTACCGGCTGAGTCTCTATAGGACGACTCTTGGCGCGGTTTCGTCGGCCCTACTCGTCCTCTCTCTCTCTCTCTCTCTCTCTCTTGCCCTCGCTGTCTCCCTTTGCGCTCTCCTATCAACCTCGCGCCTTACTTAGCCGCGCTTCCTGCTCCTGGGGTGTTTGCAGGGTAGGTAATCTGGAGGGAAACCTCGCCACGACTTTCTCTAGGTCACCCTAGTTCTGACTACCCGTTCAGGGTTGGGAAAAAGACGGAGCGAGACCCCCACGACTTTCGCCAGATTTCTCTGGGTTAGACTACCGAGTCGTCTCGCGGATAGCGGGTGGTTGGGTGCTCCCAGAAATGAGAGAGCTATATTTGCTCTGTTCACCCTTTTATACTAATTATTCCGCAAACCGCAACCCTTGCTTCTCCAATCGCAAGGTTTTTCTCTTTCATCCGTTTGAATTCCTCCGCATGACGACATTCCCTACCGATCACACCTTCCCTCGTTTCACCAGTTGGAGTGACGACATCCTTAGCCACTCCTGGACTTGTTCTCTACTACCTCTATTTCCCTGGCGCCGATTGGCTGTCGATAGCCAATCGGTGCTCAGCCCTTACCTCTTCGTTCGCCTCGTCTAAGCCGTTTGCGAGGGCAAAGAGTGGGGCAGTTCTTTGATGCTCCACCTGCCTGAGCTCAGTCTCCATCGATCGGCAATCGAGACCGCTTCGGCATTTTCCCCCACTCCCTCGCCTTCCATTCGCATGACCCCGGTGTCGAGGGGAGCCGTTGCTGCGGGCGTCCCGTGCTCGCACTTGCCGTTCGACCTCCGCGGCGCTCGCGTCGCGCTCATGGGGAATGCGATATGTCGCAAGATATACTAGAGGCACGATCCACTTAACGCCCGCAACGCCTACGACCGCGACTGCAAGGATTTTCCGGTCCACTAACTAGCACACGCTCACGGGCAAAAATAAAAGTGGACCGTATTTTGGGCGACGCGGGCGACTGGAGCGGAAGTGGCCAGACGTGACAATTGCAACATGGCTGCATGGCTGTAAGACCGAACTTATATTTACCATTCGACTGTGAATACGGACCTTACAGCTAATACGTGGTGAACAATGATGCCGGTAAAAGCGACCGGAAGTTTTTGAATGAAGGTCAAACCCTTTCGGCCATTTATTTGTATTGCGCATGCGCAACCGCAGGCGCAATATGCGCGTGCCGACCCACGATGAACGGTGGGTCATCGTGAGCTCGCCGTGGTTGCGCATCTCAACGCAGCCATTGCGACCAGACAGCGACCGCTGTCGTTAAGTGGACCGCGGTTGCAAGCGCAGTGAGCGTTGCGGGCGTTAAGTGGACCGCACCTTAGATCGTGGTGGGTAACATAATGCTTTAGCCTCTCCAACTGCTCCGTACTTCGGATATAATTGGCAGTTATGATGTTTCATCGATTTTCTTATAGTATTACATTGATGTTTTGTGAGTTTGGTTTCGACCATGACCGAAAGAGCTTCTTCTGCGATAGTCTAGTATGTTCTGCCCTTGACGATGCTGGGGCAGATGAGGTTGTTATAACGTTCTTGATAATTTTCGACGAATGTAAGTCTCCAGAAGAGCAGAGACTCATTTGCTGCACGGCACAACTCTTCAGCGGTATAACTTTGATGAAGTTCTTCTGTTTTTCGTCGTTTTGATCGCGCAGTTGATGCAGCAAAGTCCAGTGAGGGACGACCACATGTGCTGGCTCTATCCGGTTTCAAATCACCAGGAAAGGCCACATCCATCTCTGACCACTCCCGACTCCTATTAAGGAAATTTGTCATTTTTCTTCCTGACTCTTGCCATTTTGTGCGCATTTTGGAGAATAACTTCGATAAATTTTGCTTGGCATCTCGGTGAATTCGAATAGCACATTTACTTTTGTTGGATAACTCTTGCTCCAATTATTCCACCTGATCCTGGAAATCCGCGGCCAAGTACTGTTGCATTATTGAAAAGATCTCCCTTCGTTAAAATATAATAACAGACGTTCCAGAACCTACAAAGAAAGAATAGTATTTAGTATTAATTATAAATAGCATAGTAATTCGAATGAGGATTAGACTTTGTGCATTTAGTCATATTTCGTTAGAATGCGGATTTGGCGTTCCGAATACAATAATAAATTTCGAATAAATCCCTTCGCCTCTCGGAAACAAATTGTACGTATTCTAAAACAGGTATCAGAATTTTGACGAAGAATATATTTGTATATTTTGAATCTATTGTCAGAGTGAACCCGTTGAACGAGTCCACGTAGGGTACGTAGCTCCAGGTAAGCGAGCTACCTGCCCAGCTCGCCTGATCAGGCAGCCGGCACGCGGGCGCGCGGCGAGCGAGCGCGGGGGCCTTCTCGGATCACGCATTCAGTCACTAAAAATGCTGTGGAACGTGCGGCACACCTTTACGCACTCTCTTTGACACTCCATTCGAAAGCTGTGTTCTGAGCTACAATAAAACAAACGAAGGCGGGATCTTACGGGATTCCATACTTAAGATCTACGCAAAATTAATATTTAGTTCCGACGAAGGCACTTTTCAGGATTATCGTTAGACTACGTAAACATGGACAATAAATGCTATTTTTTAATTGTTAAATAAGCTGAATTTTCTACATACCTTGAGGAAGAGTATCCATTTTGTTAAAATTGATTAGCACGTTTTTCGATTTTTGGCCACGAGGCGGTTAGGTAGTGCATGGAAAATGACAAATCCGTTACCTGCTAATATTTCGTACACTGAAATAAAAATAGCGGGAATAGAGCATTTCGTTGAAACTTGATGAAGTTAAAGGGAAAATATTATTTCTAGTTATTTTAATTAAAACTATTAAAGGTATTAAAAGAAAGGAGGTCTCTTGGGGAATTACATGCGCAAATGCAAAGTTTGTATTGTTTAATCAAAGGAAAATTATTAAACCAAATAAAAATGGGAGGGAAATACCAATTGCAAAAAATTAAATGTCTTGAACTTGTAAAAATATATGGGACTTATGGAAAAATATATAAAATTATTTATTTAAATTAATGCAAATAAAGTAGTAAAATAAATTATATTAAAACAAACAAATTTATTCAAGAAAATAATGTTTAATTCTTTGAATAAAGTTATTTAAATAAAATTAAAAAAATCAATCAAACCAGAATTAACTATTTGAAATGATATTGGAATAATAACAAAATTTAAATAGAAGAAATACTATTTAAATCAATTATTTAATTGGTATTATAATAAAAAACAGAAAATAAATTTCTTATCATTTTAAGATAATTTTTTTCTAATTTTTATTTATTATACGATTTAATATTTTTTTCAATCTAAATCAAATTACATTTAAAGTTAATCAATTGTATAGTGATAATTGTGGAATGTAAAAAATATTCATTTTAATCATTTTAAACTGACATTGTAATGTTATATTTTAACTAATTTTTTGCATTAGAGCTAATTTTAATTACTATATATAGTACTGTACTGTAATGCTTTATTGCGTTCCCTTAGGGTTACACCTGGACCTCCGTCTCGTCTTCCTCCTTTTCACAATTCCGCCGCTTACACTTCTATTCCCTACTATTTACACTCTCTCTTAACCTATCCTTAATCCTATTCCGCCAGCCCCTCGCTCTCCTTCGCTCGCGCCGCCGCTCTTCTCTTTTCTTTTTTTTTCGCCTTAATTCTACTTAATTCTACGCCATCGCCATAATTCTACTTAAACCTACTCCGCTCTCTCCTCTCCTTGCCGCCCTACTTCCGTTTCCCCCTCTCACTCCATTCCTCTCTCATACCGATTCTATCTCTCCTCCTCTCTCATAATTCTCCTCTTCCCTCTCCTTCTTCCTTTCCTGCAACCGTTTCATCCATTCCTCTCCCCCTCCTCCTTCATCCAAAATTTCTCTTACCCTTTCTCCTATCCCACTTTTCTCCCCTTTTCCTCCTCCGCACCTGTCTATTACATGTTCCCATGATTCACCCTCCTCCCCACACATCCTACATTTTCTCTCTTCCTTCATCTCCCAATATCGCCCCTCTCTCATTTCGTTCCCTAACCTAAACCTCGCTACCCTCCTGTACCTTTTCTCTCCCCACCCTCTCTTTAAATACCCTGGTACCCCTGTTGTTACTACCTCTTTGTACCATCCATTAAACCTCGATCCCCTTATCCTTTCCCACCTCTCCCTTTCCCGTTCTTCTCTGTCCTCCGCCACTATTCTCCCGTACCCCTCCCTTTCTTGTTCTTGTTCCGCCTCTCCCCTCCGCCTCCCTTTTTTCCTGCATTCCTTCCTCCCCCTCTCCCACGCTGACCTTCCTGGTTCCCCCTCCTCTCCCTTTCCCGTATTTCCTCCCAGCATTTCCTCGCCAACTCACTTCCTCCTCCCTTCTCTAACTTTTCCTCATATCTCCATGCTCTTCTTGCTGCTCTCGTTCTTATTTTTTCCCTTTTAATTTCTTCTCTTACTATATATCCTGGTGTCTAACCCCAGCACCCATCTTATATACCTTTCCTGCACTGCCTCCATTGCCTCCCTTTCCTCCCATCCCCAGATCTCCGCCCCATACCCCAGCACTGTCCACACCAGCGTGTCAAAAAGCCACATCCCCCTTCCCACATCCTTCCCGAAATCCCTCTTCCCAATTCCCCACACCTGTCTCATTACTGTCCCCGCCTTCTTTATTCTCTCTTTCACCTGTGCCCCTTGCTCCCCATTCCTCTTAAACACATACCCCAGGTACTTGAATTCCTTCATTTCCTCTATCTCTTCCTCGCCCCATTTCCGCGTCTTCTTTTTAAACCTCCCCCCTCCTTTCCTAAACCTCATCACCTTCGTCTTTCTCACGTTTACTTCCAGCTTCTTCCTTTCAAAGTACCTCTCCAGCCTCCTGATCATATTCTCCATGTCTGTCTCCCTCTCTGCCATCACCACCACATCGTCCGCGTATGCCAGCGAGAATATTTTTTCTCTCCCTATTTTAATTCCTCCCCATTCCCCTTTTCTTAGCTCCTCCTCCAGGTCTGCCGTGACTATATTGAATACCGCCGGGCTTAAAGGGCATCATACAATTCTTTTACTCTCTCCCTCAACCCTTTCCTTATACCTCTCTCCTCCATTGCCTTCGCGGTTTCTCCGCGATCTACCGAGTCAAAGGCTGCTCTCAGGTCAATGAATGCTGCTATAAGCTTTCCTCTCCTCTTCGCCACCTGCTTCCCTATCAAATAGTTTTATATATATATATATATATATATATATATATATATATATATATATATATATATACTATCTATCGTTCCCATTCCTGCTCTGAATCCCGTTTGGTTCTGCGGCACAGCTCCTACTCTCTCCGTCTCCTCTTCCAGCCTTTTTGCCAACACCGTCGCGTACACCTTGTACAGCGACGGCATCAGCGTCACCCCCTGTATTCTTCTACTCTCTCGCCCTTCCCTTTTTTTATAATTGGTACTATAATTTCCTCCTTCCATCCCTCTGTGCCAACCTTCCCCTTGCCACACTCTCCTGCAGATCTCCCAAGCCCAGTCAATCGCCTTCTCTCCTCCCTACTTCCACGCTTCGTTTGGAATTTCATCTCTCCCCATCGCCTTTCCCTCTTTTATTTCCTGTATCGCCATCCTTATTTCCTCTTTCCTTAAACCCTCCTCCATATCTCCTCTCCTTTCCCTTCTTGTTCCCCCTTCCCCTCTTCTATCTGTTCCACCTAGCAGCCCCCTGAGGTATTCCTTCCACTCTACCGCCTCTATTCCATCCTCTACTCTTTTCCTCCTCTTTCTTCCCCTGTTCACTATCTTCCACACTTCCGCTTCCGTCTTCGCTTCCGCTACCTCCCTAATTCGCCTATCTCGTTCTTCCTCCTTTTTCCTCTCACACATCTTATTGTACTCCCTTTTCTTCCCCTTGTACCGTTCCGTCGTGCTTCTTCCTTTTCTCCATTTCCTTAGTTCCTCCCTCATCTCCCTCTTCTTCTTTCTACTTTCCTCATCCCACCATTCTTCCCTTTTCACCCTCCTCGCCCTACCATCCTCCTTCTCGCTCACCTTCAGCGGCATTTTACTCATTTCACTCATCCCCGCATGTCCCCTCCCTCTAATTCCACTTCCTCCAGTCTTCTTCTGTACCCCTCCTTCATCCTTTCCGTCCATTTGCCACTTCCTACCGTTCTTTCCCCTTTGCTCTGACGCTTTCTTTCCCTTTTCCCTTTTTTAATCGTCGCCACTATCGGGTGGTGATCCGACTCCACATCCTCTCCACCGCTTCCCTTGTTTTCCTGTCCCCTAATGCGTAGTCGATGAACGTCTCCCCCCTTCCCCCTGTATATGTGAATTCTCCCTCTTCATCCCCTTCTATGTTCCCGTTCAAAATCTCCCACCCCGTTTCCTCTAGCACCTTTATCAGCTTTCTTCCTTCCGCGTTTACCTTCCCGTCTTTCGACCTCCTTCCCTCCTCCCTCTCCTCCTGTCCTCCTCCCCCTTCCACTCCCGTCCGCGCGTTAAAATCCCCTCCAATAATTACCCTCCTTCCCTCGTGCCGCTCCATCCATTCTTTTAGCCTCTCTGTTTTCCTTTCCATATCTCCGTTTATGTGCACCCCAATTATTGCCCATCTATTCTCCCCCTCTTCTATCTCCACCGTCATCATCCCCTCTTCCTCCCCCCTGCCACCTTTCCTTTGCGCTTTCATCTCCCCCCTCACCCCTATCGCCATCCCTCCCGTTGCTCTTCCCTTTTTATTTCTTTTCACCGTCCACTGTGCCATCCATGTATACCCCCTCGGCAATCTTCCCCTTATTCAGTCCCATCCGCTTTCTTCCACCCAGGTCTCCACCATCACTACCACTTTCCAATCCTCCAATACCTTCCAAAAATCCTTATCCTTATTCGTAAGGCCCGCCACATTCCAAAACGCCATTGTCCACGTCCCCCCTTCTTCTTCCTTTCCTTTCTTTTTCTCGCCCTTTTTCTCCGTCCTCTCTAATCGTTTTTTGATCCCGCCTGGTCCCTTCCCCCCTCTTTCCGCTTGCCTTCTCTCCTCTACTCTTCCTGTCCCCCTTTCCTTTCCCCTCCAGTCTCTTGTTGTGTCCGCAAACTTGTGCAATACAAAAGTGTTTGCGCAACTGCGAGAGTTCCACTTTTTTGCCCTCCTTGCGAGAGTTACACTTTCGCCAAAATGCAAACGTCAAAAAGACACTTTACGACACGTCCTGACCAAGCATCTTATGATGCTTGATCTGGGGCAAATTACGACAATCAGAGTCGACAATTAAGAGAAGACACCAGGGAACACAGAGTCCTTGGTTGGCTTTTGAACGGTTCGGGTCTAAGGTACGACCGACACACTGTAAATTCAATTATAAGACCAGCCCAGTAATAATCTTATATTCCTATTCAACGAACTTGAGTTCCAACTCTTAATTTCGCAACGATCCCAAAACTACATATCCCGGGTTCTCGAGCCGGGGATACAACATTGGTGGCAGCGGTGGGATCTGCCGAAAAGTTCGTTCATTGTGCGTGGACACGCACAACAACCACTCAAGCACCATAAGCGAGGGACCGACCCGTCACGAGTGAACAACCCGTGTGCTAGAGTGAGACATCCCGACCGAGTCGGAAGAGGAATCCAGAGGAAAGGCTACAGCCAAGCAGAGCCAATCCCAGAAAACCCGGATCCCGAGGATCAACGGAAGAAGGACTCAATAATCAGAAAAATTGTACCCAGAAGCAGAGTACGAAACGGAGGAACGAAGACCAGGACGATCAGCAGATCATCTATCAGCATGCATCGTGCGATCATCTACCTGTAAGTGACGGAACATTTTATAAATAAACTCCTCCAAAGCCAGAGAATTCGTCTATGTCGGACGAAGAAAAAGCAGACCGTTATCGATTGCCCGGGAGAGACGAACTATCGCGATCGTTAGATTCGTTTTATAACGCTGTCGTAAGTTACGACGGTGAGAGTGATTTAGGCCGAAAGCGTCGTAGGGAGAATCCAAGCACAGAAAAACTAGATTTGACTCCCGTAACGTACGCGAAATATTTAAATCCGAAGCGTCAGCATAATCAGCCTTCGGAACACAATTCGTCAGACGCGTCGTCCAGCGCTGACGAAACATTTAATCCCGTTGAAACCGAAAGAAATCGCGAATTAAATCGCCAAGATTTTACGCTATTAAATCAACGAACAGTAACAATGGCCGAACACGACGACTATATGTCAATGAACATCGACGCATCCGAACCGGAAGCCGTTACAGATTTTATACGAGCAATAGAATACGCGTCAACTTGAGTCCGTCCCGAAAATGTCGCGGATTTATTACAAGCTATATTGCATCTCAAATTACAAGGCAAAGCCGCGGCAGACCTGCGTTACAAGGACGTAGAGACGTTCGACGATTTGCTGACGTTATTAAGATCACTGCACGAGGCGAAGCGAACAGTCCCCGCGCTACAAACCGAATTCAATTCCTGTAGACAAAAACATGACGAGACTGTACAAGTTGACGCAAACCGCGTCGAATCTGTAATGATGGATTTAATCAAGGGTTGCACGCCCATGGTCAATTCAGAAATTAGTCGAAAAGCAATCGAACAGTTAATTAGGCATTTTGCCCTAAATAATTTCGAACATGGACTTCGCAAGGACCTGCACCTAATGGTAAGGTCACGCGGGTACCACGAGTTAGGGGAAGCAATCCGCGGAGCAATCGAAGAGGAAAAATCGGTAGAAGGAACAAAAACAATCGTGAAGAGCGTCTCCCACAGTAGCGGACAGTCCGCACAGTCACACGCCCACGAGGGGCGAAAATCGTTCCCATTTCAAAGGCCCGCGTCGCATCAGGCTCAAACACAAGCGCGTTATAGCTTGCCAGTGCCAACTAAAACGATTAATCAAGCAGAAATAATTTGCAATTATTGCAAAAACCTGGGCCAGTGAAATTACGCACCAAACAATAAGTTCCCAAGAAAACAAAACGAGTATAGGCCAAATGAAAAAACTCAAGAAAATACAACCCAAGAAATGCGAATTTATGCGAAAGGAAACGCAATATCTCGGTCATATTATAACAGAAGTCGGTGTGAAACCTGACCCCGAAAAACTAAAAGCGGTAAAAAAAATTCCCAATACCGAGAAATGTAAAAGAAATACAATCATTCCTGGGACTAGCCGGGTGCTACCGCCGATTCATTAAAGATTTTTCCAAGATCGCAAAACCAATGACGAATTTGATCAAAAAGGGTGTCAAATTCGAATGGTCCGAATTATGCCAACGCTCATTTGACCATTTAAGGGAAGCCCTGATCACAGCGCCCATACTCCAGTATCCTGATTTCACGAAACCGTTTATCGTGACAACGGATGCCTCGGATAAGGCAATTGGTGCAATCCTGTCTCAAGGGAAAATTGGAGAGGATTTACCCATATGTGATGCAAGCCGAACTCTCAACGAAACCGAAACTAATTATTCGACTACAGAGAAGGAACTGCTTGCAATCGTATGGGCAGTACATCAATTTCGACCGTATATTTATGGCACAAAATTCACCATAATCACGGATCACAAACCATTGACATGGTTATTCAGCGTAAAGAATCCAGGATCAAGGCTTATGAGATGGCGAATAAAATTGAACAATATAACTATAAAATCCAATATAAAGCGGGAAAATCAAACACGAACGCAGATGCGTTGAGCCGCATATATGCCTTGACACGAGCTCAGGGAAAAGAGGGAGAACAAATTACACAAAAACGCGGTAGTAGAACGGAGAAAAATAATAAAGGAAAAAATATAAGGAAATGCGGTAGCGCGATAGAGAAAGAAGATAAAGAAAGAGTGATAGCAACAGGCAAAAGCGAGCAAGAAAAAATAAATAAAGAAAGAAAGAAGACAGTATGGCCGCCAGCCGTTATGCAAGTGAGAGGGAAGAAACCGAGTCCGTCAATATGGACTCGGACAGTGACAACACGAGCGAGAGCGCCCGCCAGAGAGAGCGCAAAAAGAAGGATAGCGCTACGAATATCCGCACAAAGAGGAGAGGCCGAGAATACGACTCACCGTGCGACGAGCCAGCACGAGGAGAAGAAGCCGCCTGGGGAAGCGCGGCACAGGGGGAATCTCCCCGCGAGTTGAAAGAGTCGCGATGCTCGAGGACGAGCGCGAGCGACGAAGAAAACTGCAGCATTGGCGTATCCACTCCAAGCAAGGAAGACCGAGCGAAGATAATGCAAGAATATCACGATGCCCCTCTAGCAAGGAAACGTTGTGAGGTCGATGTCTCCGATTTCGATGAAATTTGGCATGCTTGTAGAATGGGTAAAAATAGGCGACACGTATTTTTTTTATATCGGCGGAATCCGATTTTTAAGGGTTGAAAAGCACCCTCGAAAATTGGGGCGTTTTTCGTTTTTTGTCGATAACGTTTTAACGGTACGAGATATGAAAAAACTTCAAATTGCAGCAATGTTTATTTCTTCGTGTACTATACATTGGAGATGAGAACGATGCAGATAGCAACAAATTTCATATTGTTTATTGCAACAATGCAATTTTTTCAACCGTATCTCCGAGAATTTTCAATCGATTGGTATGTAAATTTGTATACATGTAGAGAATGGAAAAGTGCGGATACGGATTTTTTCTTTTTCCGATATCTCAGAATTAAGGAGTTGAAACTGCCCGTCGATTTTTCTGCGAGCCTTTTGGCATTTCGATCTAAATTCACGTCAATATATGTTCGTGTTATGACGCAATTGCATATTTGTAACATTCCAGCTCTCCCCCCAATGGTCCCCCTCTCGAAAGGCAAACGTTGAAAGTTTTTACCGTGCGGCATGGACGAAAATTTGTAGAAATAAAAATGGGTTACAAAGAAAGTACAATCAGTCAAAATAGTCGATACACATTTTCTCGTTTTGGCGTAACGACACTCTTAAGGGGTCAACGCACCCTTAAAACCTTCGTTCTTTCTATAGCTCGTGAACGGGCCGAAATAAAAATAAAGTTTCAAAAATCACTCTTCAGTTTTCCACTAATATGGGCAGAGGCGAGGATCGCAATCACGGACTGACTTTGTGCTTTGGGAAGCAACTGGATTACAATTGTATATTTACGAAGAAATTCTCCCCCGCCACGCACTGCCTTTGAAGATTACAACACAATCGGAAAAGTGTTCTCACGCTTACTCATTTAGGAAACGTTTAAACTATATGTTTTTTATGGATTATACTTATTACAATAATGATAGGCATGATAAAAGTCAAACAAAGAGATTTCTTACACCACGCACAAGTGATAACAGTTGCTTCGCCGCATACATCGCATGTCGGTACATTTTGTGAAAAGCAAAATTCTACCGGATTTTCGAAGTTTGGTGGTCTTTCTTCTTCGTACCCGCTTTTGTACCACGGATATTTGAAGAGGTTTGTAAACCGTGGAGAAGAAAACTGGTTGTGTGTAAGAGATTGTAATTTAACAATATTGTCTCTCAAATGCAGATTGACGTCGTAATTGTATAATATTACTGCGTCAGAAAAGTGTTTGACGAAGTTTTTCCATACACGGAAGCCACAAACATCAAGGGGCTGTATCATTCCAGTCGTACCTGCAGGAATTACTAATTATCATATGGACTAATTGTCTACAGAACTAATGAAACTGGTGCAATATATTTACCTGCTGGAATCGTTAAAACTTTAATATCTTTCCCTTGCATATCCGTTTCTTTAAATGCAGTTGGACATTGACCGCTCCAAGAATCCAGAAGTATTGCCGATTTTGGACCCGTATTGGAAATATATACTTCTTGGAACCATCGCTTGAAATGATTAGTCGTCAATTTTCCAGATTTCGAAGCCAATAGAAATATATTTTTCGGCTCTGAACATAGTTTGTTCCACTCGAGAACCAAATTTGCCAGTAGGTTCGTTTAAAACGATCAACATAGGTGCCAAAGCTTGCCACTCGCAGAAACCAAAAGTTGTATAGTATAACTGTGTGGTATTGATGTTTTCGATTGCACGACTGTCTCAACGGATTTCTGCCCTTCTTTCGTCAATGTCATGCGACTTTTTGGGAACCTGGGTCGCAAAGGGATCGCCAGTGCCTGAGAGAGCAGTCACCACTCGTTAGATTTCGCGAGACGTAGAAAACGCGACACAGTTTAACGTAAAAGTAGAGTTTTATTAGTTAACAGCACACAGCTACAGTTTGATCGCCGCTTCGAACACTAGATCAGTATAGAACTGGTCTGTTAACCGACGCACCCCTCGACACACGTACTTAAAGAATGTCTATCCCTAAGGTCGAAGTTCCCTCCTTATATAAAGGAAAAGCTGTTGGGCGGTGCCTTGGCGCAGTTCCCTCTCCTAAGGGAAACTCCAGGAGTGGGGCAGTCCTTCTGACACTATGCCTGGATCTTTGGCGCATAGGTCCTAATGGGCTCGGTAATTAGTGAGAATCTTCCAGACGATTCCTGGGTGCCGTGGGTTGGATTATTACTTGAGTATACTAATGGCCCTGTCATTAGTGGGAATTTCCGAAGTTGTCCGAGGAACTTCGATGAGGCCCCTTAATGGATCTTTCTATTGGCACGTCGTTTATGGGGGTTTTCCATGCGGATCCTTAATAGGGGTTCTTAATGGCCTCTAAATGTTGTCGTGACGAAGGAGACTAAGGTATAGAAGGATGTAAATACTGTCGCGACAAAAGATCCTTAGTATAAGGGATGTGAAAGTAATATAAAGAATAATACAATAAAAAGGAGTGATGCCGGGGCGAGGGTCGTGACATCAATGTGCAGCCTGTATGTAGCTCTAAATTGAATCCACTCTGATCAGAATTAAATGTGTTTTTAGCCCCAACGTTGGCTATGTTGACTTTCACCATTTCTATAAATTCGATAGCTTTGTTTTGAAGTGTATCAGCGTTTAATAATTGTTGTTTTGTTACATATTTAGTAATCTTCCGTGACACTATTCCATGTTGGTTTTTGAATGTCCTTAGCCAAGAAGCGAATACTTGGAAATTTATGGCTGGTATTTCTACAATTCCTCGTGCACGTAAGGCCCATCGTTGAAGATCTATATAAATGGACAGGCAGCCTTTTGTCCAAAGCGTCATTAAAATTGTTTAACGTGTAGTAAGCTATCTTTGTTAACTTTTCTTTGTAGGTGCCACCCTTATTTATACTATGGGCCCACCGGCGCAACTGCGGCTCTGATTTCACCTTTTTAAATTTCGTTTGAACAGATGATAACTTTCTATTCCCATTTGCCCCGGATGTCCAGTAATCTACAGCTCTTGTCTTGTATTCGTAACTCAATTCTTCTATATCTTGGGTACATACATTTTCATCAATTTTTGGATCTAGGTATCGTTGTCCGTGCCAATCTCCTTCACTGTCATCTTCTATTGTAGCTGCTTCATGAATTTCATTTAGTGACAGAAAATCCAAACTAGTTTCGACTTCCATTTTCATATGTTGATCCATCCCTTCAATGATCATGATTTCTAGATCATTACTGAACTGTTTTTCCTGTTCGGTGATTGGAGTGCGAGGCAAATTCATAGCACTTATCGCTATGGATAGAAGTTGAATAACATTCACCGGATTAACGTACATTTTTATTTGTATTTCGAACTACAAATGTATGGCTGGCTTCTCCGTCGTAACTGCATCAATAATGATCGTTGGTGAATTTATATGACTTGAAACCCAATTGATAAATACACACGAAAACAATAACGACGACACACGCTATTACCAGAACTGCTATTAATCTTTAATAAGGCGATTTCAAGGTTATCATGAGAGCCGCTCTTTGCACCGTAATCGCTCTTTGCGAAGATTTATTTCTTTCGTTCATTGGTTCTGCTGTTTGTGAAATTAAAGTATAAGATAAAGATTAAATTATGCTGCGTTATAAGCTGATAAAAATGTTTGCATCATTCTGTTCATGAGTTGCAGCGGCAACCCAAAAACGCTGTAAGCCCTGCAGATACTGCAGGGCTTACAGCGATACGGTAAGGGGAGTGGAATGTCTTCGTAAATATACAATTGTAATCCAGTTGCTTTCCGAAGCACGAAGTCAGTCCGTGATTGCGAGCCTTGCCTCTGCCCATATGAGTGACAAACTGAAGAGTGATTTTTCACAAGTAATTCACGAATTATTGCAACAAACAACGAACTGAAGTGACAAACTGAATAGTGATTTTTCACAAGTAATTCACGAATTATTGCAATAAACAACACGCCATTTGTTGCTGTGCTCATCATTATCATCATGAACGTCTAGTAGTCGAAGAATACAACATTTTTTCCGTTCGAACTTTATTTTTATTTCGAAAACGAGAAAATGTGTATCGACTCTTTTGACTGATTGTACTTTCTTTGTAACCCATTTTTATTGTTAACGTTTGCCTTTCGAGAGGGGGACCATTGATTTGATGAACATATATTGACGTGAATTTAGACCGAAATGCCAAAAGGCTAGCTGATTATACGATGCTCTCGGCAGAAAAATCGACGGGCAGTTTCAACCCCTTAATTGTGAGATATCGGAAAAAGAAAAAATCCGTATCCGCACTTTTCCATTCTCTACATGTATGCAAATTTACATCCCAATCGATTGAAAATTCTCGGAGATACGGTTGAAAAAATTGCATTTTTGAAATAAACAATATGAAATTTGTTGCTATCTGCATCGTTCTCATCTCCAATGTATAGTACACGAAAAAATAAACATTGTTGCAATTTGAAGTTTTTTCATATCTCGTACCGTTAAAACGTTATCGACAAAAAACGAAAAACACCCCAATTTTCGAGGGTGTTTTTCAACGCTTAAAAATCGGGTTTCGCCGATATAAAAAATACGTGTCGCCTATTTTTACCCATTCTACAAGTATACCAAATTTCATCGAAATCGGAGACATCGACCTCACAACGTTTCCTTGTAGGTGGGCACCAAGGCATCACACAGACGCTGCAGTGAATAGTCAACAGTATGTGTGGCCGGGAATGAAGCGAGACGTCACGGCACACATACAAGAGTGCGACAAATGTCAGCGAAATAAATCAGGAAAAATTACGAAGGTACCGATGGTCATAACAGACACACCGGGCCGAGCGTTCGAAAAATTTGCTGTCGATATTGTAGGTCCCTTGACTGTTACGGAAAAAGGCAACAAATACATTCTGACTTTCCAGGATTTATTAACAAAATATAGTGCAGCAATTCCGTTAGAAAACCAAGAAGCCAAAACTGTAGCGAAGGCCCTTGTAACGGAAATCATTTGTAAATTTGGTGCCCCGTCCGAAATCCTTTTGGATCAAGGCACAAATTTTCTAAGCAATATATTTAAAGAAATGTGTGATCTCTCACAAATAAAAAAGTTGCAAACCACGGCATACCATCCGCAATCGAATGAAGCCCTGGAAAGATCCCATAGGACCCTTGCGGAATACCTGAAAAATTTTGTACGTGAGGATCAAAGGGATTGGGACGAATGGATACCATACGCCATGTTTACATATAATACCACGCCACACACGGCTACAGGTATTACGCCGTATGAATTGGTATTCGGTAAAGAGGCTAAATTACCGGCCGCACTGCGAGAAATACCGAGAACAACATATTCATACGACGATTACGCAGCAGAATTACACGAATGCCTGAAGGCGTCATGGCAACAGGCACAAGAAAAGCTGAAAAAAGGAAAGGAGAAATCAAAGCATCATTACGATCACACGGCCGGTAAAGTAGAGTACCGCCCGGGTGATCAAGTCCTCGTCTACGACAAGACCGTGAGGAGGGGCAGATCGGCCAAGCTCACCCCGAAATGGGTAGGGCCTTACACGGTTCGAAGCCGAGAGGCAGGCGAAATCTACCGTATCGGCCGCGGACGCAAAGAAATACGCGTACACGCGAACCGCCTAAAAAAATATTTCACCCACTAGCCGTCTCGATGGCCAGCGGGTGGGCGGAGCAAGGGGGGCCCGCGGCTCGACCGCACGAAGGCCCGTCATCAAAGAAAGAGAGAGAGAGAGAGAGAGAGAGAGAGAGAGAAGAGAGGAAAAATAACATGAAAAGAAAACTGAAACATGAAGAAAAAAAATGTTTAATTTTATAATTAAAAGAGGCCACAAAGGCTCTCCCGCAAGGCGCCCTGAAATAAGGAAAAGGAAAAGAAAATACACGAATAAACCAGATCGATAAAAAAACAGAATATATTGTTACAACATTTTTCCATATTTTCAACATAAGGGGTACGCCCAAATTTACCACAAACTCTACGGAGTCCTCATCAGCTCCGAAGAACACCGTCTCGCTTTCATACCGAGAATAATCCATTATAATTTTCTGAAAAAAAGGGGAAGAAAAATAAAATTATAAAAAAGAAAACGTGCAAAAGTTTATGCAAAGAGAGAAGGGAAGTATTAAACTTACCAATAAATCGTTGATTCCCGTCGAAAGTAGAAGTAATAATGAAAACGTCGCCGTTCAAGCATCGAACGAGCGACCTAGTCGAAGCACGAAACCGCAAACTTTGCAGAGGAAAAAAAAGCTTCTATGAAGAAAGGAAGGAACAATACACTCAGGACTCAGCAACGAGCCCGAGTTAAAAGTTTTCAATGAAAAAGAATTAAAATTCTGAAGATAAACTCATAAATCTTTGTGTATATCTATATACATATATAAATTCCCCTATTAAAAAAAACGACAGGTCCGAAGCATTTAACCTCTGGCCCTAGGGTCGAGCCCAGGTGAGGCTGATACGTCGGGAAACCATACCGGATAGAAAAGTTTACGGTTTCACCCGGAATTTTCTATGAGGAAATCGGGACCATGTCAATAACCCATGACGTGTGGAAAATGGCAGTAAAAATGGATCTAAGTGGAATTGCGGAACAGGAAGCGCAGATCACCGAAGCCATGAAGAAAATAGTAGACCTATGCGCTCAAGACCTGCGGGCCAACTTGCTCTGCCATATGGCGATAAAAACAACGACTCGTATGGTCAATAAAATCAACAACGAACTACAAGCCGCATACGACATAGCGAGAATTTTAAAAATTCGTTATCGACGAGGTTTGATAGACGGATTGGGGGGAATAATAAAAGCAATCACAGGAAATATGGATCCACAAGACGCATCCGAAATTAGCAGCGAAATAAACAAAATAAATAAAAAGCAAAAAACAGTAGAAGACGCCTTAAAGGGAAATGTGCAAATTTTGAACTCAACAATAGATTTTTTTAATGGATCATCAATCCGTTTGGAAGACAATCAGAAGGTGCTACAAGCTCTCGTGCAACAGATCGAACAACGGGTGGTCAACCAGTACAACGACCAAAACACCCGGCAACAATTGGATGAACGAATAGCGGCTGTAAGCCTCATCGTAGAATCATTACTGAATGACGTACGAAAAATAGTTAATTTTTTAATAGGACTCACGAGAGGAATGGTGAGCCCAAGCATACTATCTCCAAGACAATTGACAAACTATTCGACTGACGCTTTACCCAATTTGCCAATAGGGCATACGTTCCCTACCGCGATAGACTACGCGCAAATGCCCAAATTATTGGAGTTGTCAGAAGTAGGCGCGTATAGTACGAAAGCGTACATTGTTCTTGTATAAAAATACCGTTAATTGGCACTGAGGAATATAAAATCAGCAAAGCCTATCCTCTGCCTGCCAAAATAAAAAATCATAGTTATCAATTTGTAGAAATAAAAAATGACCTTGTCGCGGTCGAAGCCACAAGAGAATCGTGTTTACACATAACAAAAAATGATTTAGAAAATTGTAAAGTCATAGCGTCATATTATTATTGCCGGCCAAAGCAAGCAGCGCGTCCCGCTCATACTTGCGCATCGTGCGAGGTGGCATTGTATATTGCACCTAAAGATAAATACGCGAATTGCGACCAAAGAGTTGCTCAGATAAATAGCACTCTAATTATTGCGTTAGAACGCCATGGTAGGTGGCTATACGTTGCACCGGAGCCCGAAACGCTTCTCATCCATTGCGGACAACAACCAACCGCGTACGCGACCCTTACGGGTGCAGTGACTCTGGCTTTGGACGGAAAATGTTCCGTCACCGCCCCTAGTTTTAGACTAGAAACCGTCGGCGAAATAAGACAGAACGTATACGCCGATTTCCTACCGCAATGTAATTTATCATTCTTGTCTACAGATATGAACATACTCGATCACACATCGACAAAAATTGTATTACCTCACGAAATCATAAACGATCCAAAGGAATCAAACAGGATCAGCGAACGTTTAAAAAACATAAAAATTAAGTTAAACAAAGAGTCAAGCGATTCAATTACATATAGACATATAATAGGTAACTATTCACTAAGCACAATCGCGCCGATAATACTTGGAATAGCCTATGTATGCTATTGCCGCATGAAGCACGCAAGGAAACCTGTCCACGACGAGGACCACAACAGTGCCGAGCCGGTGCAACTAAGAGAAGCACAGTCAGCAAAAAGGAAGCTGCCCGTGCCCAAATTGACACTAAAAATCAAGCGAAACACATCAACGACGAGTTCCGTGTAAAATGATCATACGAAAAATGTAATGGAAAAAAATGTATTATAATTATGCGAGAATTATTTTAAGAAAACAAATAACTATATATATTGTAACGTTGCGTTACGATATAGAGACTATCCGAGAAAGGTGAGGTAAGCGGGCTGGCGTAGCTCAGTTGGTCAGAGCAGTCGACCGGCAATCGAAAGGTCCCGGGTTCGAATCCCGGCCCAGAAGCGCACCGCATTTTTTTCGGATAGTTCTCCTGAGTTTTTTCGGGGGATTATAAATGGCACCCAACAGCGGGCCGCGGCCTCAGAATAATCAAGATAAATATCGAATTATCGTTGATTGCCGTGGAAAAAGAATCCCCTCCCTGAGATAAGAGTCTCACTGAGCTAGCCCCTCCCTTACCCTTCCCCCTTCCGTCCCTCAGACAATCCCCGCGTCTGTAGTACCCCTTCCCCCTTCCGTCCCTCAGACAATCCCCGCGTCTGTCGTAGTTCCCGTTGCGTTGAGATATTAGTTTGGGCAAAAATTTCGAGTCGACCCTCCAGAGCCGGATCGACTCTGGCAGGGGGGTTTGTAACGTTGCGTTACGATATAGAGACTATCCGAGAAAGGTGAGGTAAGCGGGCTGGCGTAGCTCAGTTGGTCAGAGCAGTCGACCGGCAATCGAAAGGTCCCGGGTTCGAATCCCGGCCCAGAAGCGCACCGCATTTTTTTCGGATAGTTCTCCTGAGTTTTTTCGGGGGATTATAAAAATTTCGAGTCGACCCTCCAGAGCCGGATCGACTCTGGCAGGGGGGTTTGTAACGTTGCGTTACGATATAGAGACTATCCGAGAAAGGTGAGGTAAGCGGGCTGGCGTAGCTCAGTTGGTCAGAGCAGTCGACCGGCAATCGAAAGGTCCCGGGTTCGAATCCCGGCCCAGAAGCGCACCGCATTTTTTTCGGATAGTTCTCCTGAGTTTTTTCGGGGGATTATAATATATGGGATAATCACACGGGAACATGAATATAGAGATTTGTAAACCGAAGGACCGACCATTGATGCAAAACAAATCCCAGGAGGGATTTGATCTTTTAAGGGGGAGGGATGTTGTGTCCGCAAACTTGTGCAATACAAAAGTGTTTTGTATTGCACAGCGAGAGTTCCACTTTGTTGCCCTCCTTGCGAGAGTGACACTTTTTTGCCCTCCTTGCGAGAGTGACACTTTTTTGCCCTCCTTGCGAGAGTTACACTTTCGCCAAAATGCAAACGTCGAAAAGACACTTTGCGACACGTCCTGACCAAGCATCTTATGATGCTTGATCTGGGGCAAATTACAACAATCAGATTCGACAATTAAGAGAAGACACCAGGGAACAGAGAGTCCTTGGTTGGCTTTTGAACGGTTCGGTCCTAAGGTACGACCGACACACTGTAAATTCAATTATAAGACCAGCCCAGTAATAAACTTATATTCCTATTCAACGAACTTGAGTTCCAACTCTTAATCTTCACCTTCCCATACCCCACCTTCACCCTTTCCCCCCTTCTTATCTCTTCCTCTTCTATTCTTTTCAAATTCCACTGCATTCTCCTTTCCTTCCACGTCAAGTCGTCCTCAATTCTTTCTTTCCTCCCCCTCAGCTCCTTTTTCCTCCTAATCACCTCTTTTTTCTCCTCTATTTCCTCCATTCTTACTTCCATCATTATGTCTTTGCCTCCTTCTTGCCCTTTTTTAATCTCGCTCGCCCCCTCCACTCTTCCCGTCACTCCTATTCACTCCAACACCTTTTCTACCGTTTATGAAATTCCTTCTTCCTCCTCCTTTCTCTCCGACACCCATCTACCTTTTTATGAAATTCCTCCTTCTTTCCTTCTTTCCCTCCCGGTCCATTTCCTCTAACCTTCTCTCCACCAGACCCTCCCCTCTCTCTCCCCTCGCTTCGTCTCCTACTCCCTCACACCCCTTCCTTCTCTCATCCGCGCACTCCATTTCACGCAGTCTTTCTCCGATCCTTACTATCTCCCTCCCTTGTTCCCCTACTTTTTCCATTTTTCCTTCTACTTCCCTTATTGTTTTTTCCATTCCCTCCTTCTCCTTTCTCCATCTTTCCTCTGCCAGTTTCATCTCTCCTCACACCCTCGCTAATTCGTTTTCCACTTTTTTCCCTTGCCCCTTTACCTCCTCCAGTACCCTCTGTATCTCTCTCCTCATTGCCTCGATTAACTCCTCTAATGTTCCCCCCTCCTGTCTCCCTCTCTCCGGCGACCTCTGCACCTTCCTGTTCTTCTGGAAGGCCTCTTTTCCCTCTGCCCTTTATCCTCCATCTGCTCTCTCTTCCTCTTCCATAATTCGCTAGTTTCCCCTACGGTCTCACTTCTTTCTAACCGTAGCCGTTCCGCGTTCGTCTTTCTCCCCCGACTTCTCGCTACTTCCTCCTCCTCTCTCTCCATCTCCCCTGGCCCTTGCGCCTCAACGGGTCCACGTGCCTCGCCGAGTCCGTGTGCCTCGCGGCTCCCCTCCCTCCCCTTTCTTTCTTCCCACATCACTTCCTTCACCTTTTACCTGCCGCGTCTCACAGCGCCTCTGTTTTACCCACCCGTTCTCCTTGTCCCTTTCTCCTTCTACTTCTTATCACTTCCGTCCTCTGTCGCTGCTGCTCTTCCTTCGCCTCGCGCTTACACCTTCCCTCGTTTTCCTTACCTCGTTCCCCCTCACCTGTCTACCCTCCCTAACCTCACACTCACCTGTTTTCCGCTCGTTACCTCTTTACTTCCCCCTTATCGCAGTATTTTTTCGTCTCTCCCACGCTCCCTTCCTTCCCCTTCCCTGTTCCTCGCACTTCCACTATTTTCCGCTACGTTCCGCACTGTTTTTTCCCTTTCCTTTCCTCCCCGTCGCGCACACGTTCACTCGCACTCACACCAGAAACGGAAGTCCATTACTATATATTGATTTAAGAGGTCAAAACTTCAAATTCAGTCATCCAATGAAAATGGATAACTCATTATATAACATATTCGTGATTAGTTATTTTAATTACAGTGGGTAATTAATCTATCATTTATACCACAGATTTCAGAACATTGTCCATAATATAATCCAGATCGATTTATATTAATTAAAGTTTGATTACTCCGGCCAGGGATAAAATAAATTTGCACACCTAATGATGGACCAGTTCAGGAATGAATTACATCTCAATAATTAATTAATATACGAATTTGATTTTTATATGAAATAATTATATTATTATCAACATCTAATACACGGAAATTATTTATGTTTATATTATTATTTTTAATTATAAATAAATGGCATTTTATTTTATTAAAATCTGAATATTAATAAGATCAGTATCATTGATGTCCAATAGATTTAATTGTTAGAGTTGATATGTAAATTTCATCTGTTCAATATAAAACGTTTAATGAAGGAATTGCTATTAAAATTAAAATTGATATCGGAATTAGTGTTCAAATAATTTTAATGTTTTGATTTTGTTGAATAAACTTATTATTTAAATTATTAATTAATAAGGGAAAAAATAATATAAATGATTTTAATCGTAATTACAACAACATTATTAATGAATGATCATACATTTTTTAAAAGTTTTCTATAAATGGTGAATTACCGGCTGGAATATTAATTATTGATTAGATAGCAATTTGTTTCATTTAGAATGAATTAATAATAATATATTAAAGGAGTTCACATAAAACTGTGATTTAATGGGGGGTAAAATATTCTTAATGATTCAATTGAAGAAATTGTATATATTGAAAAAAGATTTAATCGTTGAGGTGATATTCGTTCTCATATCAGAAAAATAAAATATATTTATAGTTCTTAATATTGAAATTAATGATCCTATGAATGAAAAATATTTTGAGTTATATATGAATATCGTTGGGGGAAAAAAGTTAAGTTAACTCCAAAAAATATTCTATACAATTGAATTTTAAATCATTTTTTTTTGTAATCTTAGGCGAATTACTAATGGATATCGATAAATAAAACCTCCTATAATAGCAAATACAGCTTCTAGATAATAAGTATCACGTAAAGTAATATCAATCAATATTGATGAATTACCTAGAATTACTCCAGTTAATCCTGCAATTGCAAATAAAAATACTAATAGTAATCTACAAAGGTTTGAAGAAATACATTCAATTTTTGATCCATGAATGGTAGTTAATCATCTAAAGACTTTATGTCCTGTATAAATTGCGATCATTATACGTGCTGAAGTGTAATAATCTCGAGGATCTATGTCAATTGTACATATATGATGGGATCATACAATGGATCCTAAAAATGGAATAGCTAATATTGCATAAATTATACCAACAGAACCAACAGTTTCGTTTTTTCCATTTTGTCTAGAAATTATATGAGAAATTATACCAAATCCTGGTAAAATAAAATATAAACTCCAAAATGTCCAAAAAATCAAAATAACAGTTGGTATAAAAATGGATCTCCTCCACCTGATGGATAAAAAAATTGTATTTAAATTTCGGTCGGTTAAACTATAGTGATAGCCCTTACTAATACAGAAACAGTTCATAATAATAAAATTGTTGTAATTAATATTAATCATGAAAAAAACCGGGTGCGTTGGTCTGGTGGTTAGCGTTCTAGCTAGCGGATCGGGAGATCGCGGGTTCGAATCCCAGTTGCGTACTTTCATCAGGAAATGTTTTTCTTCCACATTTTCTCGGCAAAAGGCGACTAGTTCCGTGACTGGCAGGCGAACTTGGGACAGGCTGTATCGCACAGTAGGAGAAAAGCCCAAAAACCTGGCCAAAACCTCAAATGACCTTTGACGGGAATGAAAATTGGCTTACAGGGGTTTTCAAGGTCGCTGATTACGAATCTGAAAGCCAAATTATCGTAAACAAAATGGCCGATCCAATATGGCTGACATGAATGTTAAAAAGTTGCCAGATGTCGACAAAAATTGGTATTTACGGGTTTTCAAGGTCGCTGATTACGAATCCGCAAGCCAAATTATCGTAAAAAAAATGGCCGATCCAATATGGCCGACATGAACGTTAAAAAGTTACCAGATGTTGACAAAAATTGGTATATACGGGTTTTCAAGGTCGCTGATTACCAATCCGATATCTATTGTTTATAACTTGCAACAAAGAGCTTACAGCAAATTGTTATAAACAAAATGGCCGAGTATCCTGCTAAATAGATAAATTAATATATTTAAAAAAATCATCATAATAAAATAAACGTGAACAGTGTATTCTACGCAATTATTATTTTTATTTCCAAAATACATACGGAATGTTTCAAAAATAGAAAATTTTATTCTTAATCAAAATCGTAATCGGAGTCGGAGTCGGAGTCAGAATCATTATCCGAGTTTGTATCTATTACAACTCCCGGCACGGCTTCAATCTCGGCGCAAAATTCGTCTGCTGCAGCAGTCACTTTAGGAGCGATCAACATCGCTACAGCTTCCGGCGACAAACTCTTCAGCTTCTTCTGTGGTAGTCTTCTGACACTTGAAATGTACGGATCAGAAGTAACTAAGAGCCGATGAAAAACATCTTCCATAGTTTTAACCCTGGAACTTTTTCGCGCAAAATCTTCTCGATATCGTTTGATGTCTTTGTTTCGAGCTTCCTGAGCATCTTCGGATAATTGGCCGATTGGTAATAGAGCATGAGTTATTATCACTGGACCATGAATTAATAGTTTGTGCACCGAAGCAGGCATGGAGTACCAAGGGTATAATGCAACGGTCTTTCTTGCCGTTTCAATAGCATACTGTTCAAATCTTTCACAGTTTATCTCGTGGCCACACGATATAACTTGTAGGATTACGTACAAGCGTTTAATAACTTCTTCGTTGACCCCCGTTATCGCAGCGGAAACCGTCGAATTTTCAAAGAATCGCCGAGCTGTGTTGCCATCATTGCTGCTGCCGTATCCAGGCTTTGGGCGATCGATATTTAGACCCAATTGCTTCTTGAATCCTTCTTGAATGGCCCTCTTGCGTTCCTGGGTAATTTTTTTTTCTTCGGCACTTCGAGCTTGCCATTTTTTAATGCCGAGTTTGTAAGACACGTGTAAGCAATACTCGAAGCACCGTATCCACGCATGCAGCGTCGACAATCCGAACTTCAAATTTGTTTCATTGATTTCCCTTTGCAATACAGTGTCGATGGCATTAAAATCTTTGCTGGTTGCTCCACACAAATAGCACCGTTGAGCAGATTTCGTCAATGATACAGCGTTGCAAACTTTACCATCTATCATGGTGAACAACAACTTGTACATTACGGAGATTTCTTTTCCATCTATTACACTTTCGAATGGACGAAGTGACTTTATTTGTTCTTCAACAATTTGGACTTCATTAAGTGTTGACTCTGTGTCTTCGCGTAGAAACAGTAGTCTAAGCGGTCTACAAAATCGTGGAGACGAGGGTCTGGGGTTCTTCCAAACAACTATTTCTTCCTTCGATTGTTGATCATAACACACGAGTTGTAATGGCACGACTGAAGTAAAGAATACATGCGCATCAGATTTGCTGTCATCACTGAACGTCTGCTTATATTCACTTTGCCCAGAACTTCCATCGCAACCCCACTTGCAAATCAAGTCCATTTTACGAACATTATCTGGAGTCAATCTTTGAATGAGTACATTTTGGACGAGTAAAATACGTTCAACTGTATGATCTAATAGTGCCTGTAGTTGGACTTCTGCACTACTCTCTGTAATCCTGATTGCATCACGTGGTGGATAACAACGCTTTTTTGCTTTCATCACTTTTTCGTAAGACGGATATAGCTTACAGTTATTTTCCTTCCCTAATCTTCTCATTCCCTGGTAAGTACTCTTGGAGAATTTATATTCAATCATAGCGGAAAGTGCAGCCTCTTCGGATAAAGTAATTTCATCCGTTGCTGAGTAAGCTTTACGATACTTGGAAGCTCTTAAAGGACTCGTCATTGTTACGTCCTTAATAACTTTTGCGGCGTCGGATTGTCCTGAAGAGCGAAGGCTCATCTGAGTAGCGTATGCTAACTCGACCGAGTTGAACGATGTACGAATATCTTGGGTCTTCCTTCGTTTAGATCTTTCACTGGACATTGTAAACTCAAGGGACGGGCGGCCGCCCGTATTACCCGGGCTTGTTACTACAGTGTCTGTAGGTGCGGCAAAACATACCTGCTTGCTAAGCCATTCACCGTTATTCTTGAAAAATACACAGGATTTTCTGTGAGCTTGTTGCCACCTCGTTCTCATTTGATTGAAGAGTATCGAAAAAGTCTGTTTCGAGTCCTCAGGCACTACAACTGTACGTCCGGTGTCCTTGGAAATTTTTCTACCATAAATTCGATCAAGGAAGCGAATTTATCGGATAAATGCTCGCTGATTATCAGAAATACTTCTTTCCTTGTCAGCACCAATTCTTTGTAACCGGATCCTGTAATAAAGACATAAAATTGTAGAAAATTGGTGTTAAAGGAAAAGATAAAATTTTCAATTAATACAAAAACTTGAACAATGTACATTATTTTACCAAATAAATAACCGCAATAATTGAAATAATTTTAAGAAAATTAGACAGAAAATATTGACATGGATTTGGTTAAAAGAAAGCTTTGCTTACTATATAATATATATATATTCAAATATTTTATTTGAATGTTATAACATTTCATTCATATTTAAGAAATTTTTATGTGGTTGATTTTAATATGTATATATATATATGCATACGTATATATCATAAGTAAATCACAGAAAATTTATATATATATATATATACACATACATATATATTAAAATAATTTATTTCAAGCGTATAACAGCCGTCTTGTCCGTTATGATGCTACTTCACCCATTCTCAGGTAGAGGCGCAGAGGCTGCTCAATAGTGCCGCGTGCACGCTCGGCTACCGCACGATGCGAAAAAAATCATAACGGACAAGACGCACGTTTTCCGCAGGTAACTCTTGTAAATTTCGAAAGCTTATACATTAAACTAAAGGCCGAGACTAGGAGCTTTGCAAAATGTGACAAAATATATAACTTTTCGGACCGTTGAAAATATAAGTTTTCAAAATTATTCAATTTTATTTATGCCGAAGGCTATACTACATTTCAATCATTTATACATAAACTTTAGATTCAACCGATGTAAAAACATGTTCTACATACCTCCAGAAGTCGTATCCATGTTGCAGAATTGAAATTAAACCCGTCACTTTAAAGTTATGGGTTTTTGAAGTCAGCGTTATTTTCGTCTGTTCAGCGCGTGACACGTACACTCTTCACGAACACTAACTGCCAACTGACGCTGCGGCGCAGGTATACACTTAAAGGGCTTTCCCTTCCACAATAGAATGGAGTTACTAGTCCTCTACCTGAATGACTACTCAACTGACCCTATTTCGAAAATTTATTTTTTGGGGTTTTGGCCAGGTTTTTGGGCTTTTCTCCTACTGTGTATCGGTATAGGTTTTCCGCAGTTTCCCTATGCCCATGACTGGCGAATAGTATAGAGCGGTGGACATATAAGCAGTGGAGCCTTGTAAAAAGTCGAGAAGACTGTGCAAGTAAAACTTGAAAAAAAAATTAATCATGAAAATACAATTGCCAAATCCTCCAACTATAATAGGTATAACTATAAAAATAATTATAATGAATGCATGACATGTAATGGTGGGATTATACAGGGTGATTCAGGTCGTGCATCCGGCAGCTACCGATTCTGGACGATGTTTGAAACGAAGCTACTGAGCCGAATTTTTTAATTCGCAATAGCTTTTAAATGGGAAGCAATAGAATTCTGAAATTCTAGGCCAATCAGAATCGCCGTTACGTACATGGTGGGAGACGCCTCAGTACCGGGTTATCAAGGAACCGATTCTAAACATTTGAAAAAGTGGCAGAGTTCAGACGGAATTTCGTTTCGCGAACGCGAAAGTTCTTTTGTTCGAACCGAAGTTTGCTGTCCTTCTCTATCAAATGATGAAGCAACGAGTGATCGGCGTTTGTCACATGGGCAATGAATTAGGCTGCGACGTCCAGTTCTTTCATTAAAACCATATTTTTATCCAAACATACGGAGGTTTTAGGTTCTTGGATAATTCGAATGGGACAAATAAGTCATATGATGGGAGGACTTCCGTTTCCGGAGTGGATGAGAGAGAGAGCGTGTGTGCGACAGCTGGGAAGGAAAGCGGCTAAAAGTGAGTGTGAGGGTGGTGGAAAAAAGCGAAAGTGAGGGGAACGGTGAAGGGGAAAGTAGGGAGTGTGGTGGAGAAGGAAAAAAGCAGGGCGACGGGAGAACTAAAGAAGGAAGAGGAGGTAAAAGGTGGAAGCGAGGTCAGGAAGGAAGGGCGAGGGAGGGGCGGTGAGGCAGAGACAACGGGAAGGGAAAGAGAAGGCAAGTGAGGTCGGAGAGACAACAGCGGCAGAGGACGGCGGAGATAGGAACCAGTTGGAGAAAGGAACGAGGCGAGGCAGATAGGTAAAACAGAGAGGCAGCAAAGGACTCGACGGGTAAGGAGAATAGGAAGGTATGGGCAACGAGGGAGAAGGTAAGGAGGAGCCGGAAAAGGCAAGGGGGCGAGTGGGGGAGGCAGGGAGAGAGGAGGAGGAGATAGCAAAAAGGAAGGGAAGGAAAACGAACGCGGAAAGGCTCCGCATGGAAAGAAGCACGAGCGTGGGGGAGATAAGTGAATTGTGGAAGAAGAAGCGGGAACGGACGGAGGAAAAAGAACAGGAGGGAGGAGGCTTTTCAGAAAAGCAGAAAGGTACAGAGGTCGCCAGAAGGAGGGAGACAGGAGGGGGGAGGGCTGGAGGGGATAATCGCAGCAATGAGGGAGGAGGTCAGGAAGGGATTGGCGGAAGTAAAGGCGGAAGTAAAGGCGGAAGTGCAGGGGCAAGGAAGGAAAGTCGAGGAGGAACTAGGGAGGATGAGGGAAGAAATGAAGTTGGGAGAGGGAAGATGGAGAAGGGAAAAGGAGGCGATGGAAAGAAGGATAAGGGAAGTAGAAGGAAGGATGAAGAAGGTAGGGGAGCAGGAGAAAGAGATGGAAAAATCGGGGAGAGACTGAGAGAGCTGGAGAGTGCAGAGGGAAGAAGAAAGCAGGGGGGACGAGCGGGGGAAGAAGAGGGGCCAAGGGGGGAGAAGGGACAGACGGAGAGGAGGGTACAAGAAATGGAAAGGAAAATGGAGAGAAGGAAGAGGGATGAAAGACGGAGTAACTTCATCATAAGAGGAGCGACGAGGGAAGGAACGATAAGGCAAGCGGTGGTGGAGGTGCTGGAGAAGATAGGAGCTGAAGGGAGAGTGGAGAGGGTGAGAGAGTTGAAGAATGGGGCAGTACAAGGGAAGGAGAGAATGATAGAAGTGAGAATGGAAGAAATAGAGGGGAAGAAGGAGGTGATGAGGAGGAAAAGAGAATTAAGACGGAGGAGAGAAAGAATAGAGGATGATTCGACATGGAAGGAAAGGAGGATGCAGTGGAGACTGAGAAGAATAGGGGACGAAGAGGAAAGGAGGGGGAAGAGGGTAAGCTGGGGTATAGGAAGGTGATAATAGAGGGGGTTACGTGGTTCTGGGACGCGAATAGGGAAGTACTGAGGGACTGGAGGGGAAAGGAAAGAGAGACGGGAGAAGGGGAAGGAATAAGACAAGAGGAAAGGGAGGCGGTAGGGAGTAGAGAACAGCCAAAAAACGGGTAGAAAAGGAGAAAAGAAAGAGGGAAAAAAGGAAGGGAAGGAAGTGGGGCGCTGGAGGGTGGCGTTTTGGAACGTAGCGGGTCTCACAAACAAGGACAAGGAGTTTTAGAGGGGGCTGGAGGATTGGGAGGTGGTGGTGATGGTGGAGACATGGGTAGAGGAAAAAGGATGGGATAGAATAAGAGAAAGGCTTCCTAGGGGATACACGTGGATGACACAATAGGCGAGAAAAAGAAATAGAAAAGGGAGGGCAATGGGAGGGATGGTGATAGGGGTGAGGATGGTGATGAAGGCGGAAATAAAGGGAGAAAGGAGGGAGGAAGAGGGGATAATGACGGTAAAGGTAGAAGCAGGGGAGGACAGATGAACCATAATTGGGGTGTATGTGAACTGGGACATAAAGAGGAAAACGGAGAAATTAAAAGGATGGATGGAAAAGCAGGAGGAAAGAGGAATGGTCATAATCGGAGGGGATTTCAATGCGAGGACAGGAGAAGAGGGAGGAGGAGGATGGGAGGATAAGGGGGAGGAGGAGGAAGGCAGGAGATCAAAAGACAAGACGGTAAATGCGGAAGGGAGGAAGTTAATCAAGGTGCTAGAGGAGACGGGGTGAGAAATATTAAATGGAAACATAGAAGGGGACAAAGACGGGGAATTCACATACACAGGGGGGAGACCGTAATAGATTATGTGTTGGGGGAGAATGAAACGAGGGAAGGGGTAGAGAGTATAAGGATAGGGGATAACGTTGAGTCGGATCATGACCCAGTAATAGTGACGATGAAAAGAGGAAAGCGGGAAAGAAGAAGACGGGGGAAGGGGGAAAGGAGAGCAGGGTGTGGCAAGTGGTCGGAAAGGATGAAGGAGGAATATGGGAGAAGGGTAGAGGAGGCAGGAGTGGAAGGACGAGGGGTCCAAGAAGTGGTGAAAGAAATAACAGGGAAAACGAAGGAGGCCATGAAGGCAGTCGAGGAGGAAGTGGGCAGAGAGAGGAGAGCGACGAGGGGATGGTGGTGGGATGAAGAATGCAGGGAGAAAAAGTGGGAGATGAGGGAAGAGCTAAGGAAATGGAGGAAAGGAAAAAGCACAAAAGAGCATTATAGAGAAAAGAAAAGAGAGTACGGAAAGTTGGGCAAGAGGAAGAAGGAGGAGGAAAGGGAAAGGAGAATAAGAGACATAGCGGAAGCGAAGACGGAGAACAAGGTGTGGGAATTAGCGAATAGGGGAAGAAAGAAAAGGAAAAGAGTAGGGGAGAAATAAAAGCGGAAGAATGGAAAAGATATTTTATCGAGTTGTTGGGAGGAACGGAAGGAAGAGAGGAAACGGGGGCAGATAGAGAGAGAAGAGGAGACACGGAGGAGGAATTAGGGAAAAAGGAAATAAGGAAGGCGGTAGAAAGGGTCAAGGAGGGAAAAGCGATGGGAGGAGATGAAATCCCAAATGAAGCATGGAAATGGGGAGGAGAGAAGGCGATAGAGTGGGCATGGGAAATCTGCGGGAAGGTGTGGAGGGGAGAAGGATGGCCAGAGGAGTGGAAGGAGGGGATAATTGTGCCAATAATAAAAAAGGGGCAAGGAACGAGGCTAGAGGAGTACAGGGGGATGGCGCTGTTGCCCTCGCTGTATAAGATTTACGCGGCAGTATTGGCAAAAAGACTAGAAGAGGAAGGGGAAAAGAAAGGAGCGGTGCCACAAAATCAAACCGGCTTCAGAAGGGGAATGGGAACAATAGACAACATCTACGTCCTGAATCACATAATAGGAAGGCAGGTGGAGAAAAGGAAGGGAATGTTGGTGGCGCTCTTCATCGACCTGAGAGCGGCCTTCGATTCGGTGGACAGAAAAGAGTTGTGGAAGGCGTTAGAGAGGAGAGGAATAAGGAAAGGGCTAAGGGAAAGGATAAAGGAAATATACGACGAGACGAAGAGCAAGGTGAAGGTAGGGGGGGAGACAGGAGAGGAATTTTGGACGGAGAAAGGTCTAAGGCAGAGATGCCCGTTAAGCCCGCTTCTGTTTAATGTTTTGATGGCAGATCTCGAGGAGGAATTGAAAAAGGGGAATGGGGGGGGGGATAAAGATAGGGAGGGAGAAGATTTTCTCACTAGCGTACGCGGATGACGTGGCGGTGCTGGCAGAAAGGGTGGAGGACATGGGGAACATGACCAGGAGACTGGAGAGGTATTCCGAGGGCAAGAAGCTGGAGGTGAACGTGGGGAAGACTAAGGTGATGAGGTTCAGGAAAGGAGGGGGAGGTTTAAGAAAAATGTATGGAAATGGGGAGGGGAAGAGTTGGAAGAAGAAAGGGAATTCAAGTACCTAGGGTACATATTCAGGAGGAATGGGGGGCCAGAGGCGCACATGGAAGACAGGGTAAGAAAGGCGGGAACAGTGATGAGGCAGGTGTGGGGAATAGGGAAGAGGGAATTTGGGAAAGCCGTGGGAAGCAGAATGTGGTTGTTCGACACTTTGGTGTGGACGGTGATGGGCTACGGGGCAGAGATCTGGGGATGGGAAGAAAGAGGGGCGATGGAAGCGATGCAGGAGAGATATGTGAGGTGGGCGCTGGGGCTCGACTGGGGAACACCAGGGTATTTGTTGAGGGAGGAGCTGAAAAGGGACAAGATAAGAACGAGAGCAGGTAGAAGAGCGTGGAAATATGAGGAAAAGCTAAGGAAAGGGGCGGGAGCGAATGGGCAAGGAAGTGCTGGGAAGAGATCAGGGAAAGGGAGAAAAGAGGTGATCACAGGAGATCGAAATAGAAGAAAGGCAGATAGGAGTTTAGCAGGATTGGGGGGGGGGGAGAGAAGAAGAACAGGATCAAGAAGAGCAGGGGTACGAGAGGAAGGAGGAGAAGGATAGAGAAGAGCAGAAAAGGGAGAGGTGGGAAAAGATAATGGAGTCGAGATACAACGGATGGTGCAAGGAGGTAAGAGTGGGAGGGCTTCCAGGATACCTGAAGGTGGGATGGGGGGAAGAGCGGTATAGGAGAGTGGCAAGATTCAGGATGGGGAACGATATGAGAGAAGGAAAATACTGGGAGAAGGAGGAAGAGAGGAATATGTGGTAGGTAGGAAGGGTAGGATATGTGGAGAAGAGATGGAATCGTGGGAACACGTGGTGGATAGGTGCGGAGGAACGATGGGGAGGAAAGAGGGATAGGAGAAAGGATAATAGAGATCTTGGACGAAGGGGGTGGGGGGGAGGGATGGATGAAGAGACTGGAGAGAGAAGAAGGAAGGGGAAAGGGAAGGAGGGGAAGGAGAAGGAGAGGAAGAAACGGAAGTCGGACGGCGGGGAGAAGAGAGAGAGGAGTAGTATTAAGGAAGCAAGCGAGACAAAGAAAAGTAGAATTAAGGCGTTGCGGCGCGGGCGGCGGAGAGAGAGACAGAGAGAGAGCAGCGATATAGATATTGGATAGGTTAAGTAGAATAAGGAAAGTGTAAGGAAGAATGTAAGAGAGGAGAGGAAACGGAGGCCTTTGTAACCCTACGGGGAACCGAATAAAGCATACATACATACATACATACAAGTCATATGATGTAACACTCGGTCCTGGCGATTTATTTGATGATCTGTCACCGTCGATTAAACCTTCGTGAATGATTTTAAAAAAAACGAATCTAGAAATCTAGAATGCGCATTCCTTAGTTATAATGTTTCAGAGAGTTGAAAATAATTACTTGACAAAATAGGAAAGAAAGGTTTTGCTGATCGCAACGCAATTTAAAAATGCACAAAAAATACACAGAAAAAAGTTGGCTACTAACGGATAAGGGAAAAAAAGAATTGAAAAAGACTCGGATGTTAAATGGAATACCCTCTGCGACCATAGATCATTGCGCAAAACATTGATTTCATTTATTATCGTAGCCTTAGTAGCTGTTCGGAAACGCTCTGTTGAGCTTTGAGGGGTGTATATTTTAAAAATTGTTCAAAGGGAACCAATCCGACCACTGTGAATATGATTCCAATAAACAAACGTGAAACATTATTTGAATGAATGGTTTTGCATATTGGATTCGTCTCGATACTGGAAAAAAATTATTGTATGCGTATTTATCAAAGTTAAAGAAAAATAAAAGTGGGATCTCATGAAAATCTCCGTTTGGATCAATGTTTTTTACAGTTGGGAATAAATACAAGTGCGAATGCAAGTGGTCTCGTTGTGAAACAATCTCTACAATCAGAAAACATTGAGCAAGACATTGGTTTCATTTCTTTTCAAAGTCCACTGCAGCAGTAGTAGATCTGAAACGATATTCTCGATATCGAGGGAGATAATTTTTAGTATCATTCATAGGAAACGGGTCCAAACAATTTAAACCTTTTGAGATTGGTGATGCGTCTCGATCCGAGAAAAAAACGGTTGAAACAGGCGTATTTATCAACGTTAAATCTCATCTGAATTTCTCTTCGAATCGACGACTTTTACATCGGGGAACGAATCCGAGTCCGCATGCAAGTGTTTCTGTTGAAGAATAATCCCCACAAACTGAGAACGCAGCGCCAAACATCGGATTCGTTTACGTTCATATTCCACAGCAGCAGTAGTAGACCTCAGGGGCTATTTTCATGCCGAGGGTGAGACATTTTAAAAAATCACCCACTGGGAACGAATCCGAACAGTCTCAAGGTTATTTCGATAATGAAACACGAAAAAGAATTTGAATGGACGGTTTTTCATATTGCATTCGTCTCAGTCCTATAAAGGAACGGTTGAAACAGGCGTATTTATCAACGTCGAATCGCATGTGAATTTTCGTTCGAATCGACGACTTTTAAATGGGGACACGAATCCAAGTCTGCATGCAAGTGTTTCTGTTGTGGAATAATCCCTACAAACTGAGAACGCCGCGCCGAGCATCCGATTCGTTCACGTTTATAGTCCACAGCAGCAGTAGTAGCCCTCAACGGCTATTTTCATGCCGAGGGTGAAACATTTAAAAAAATCACCCACTGGGAATGAATCCGAACAGTCTCTTATTTCGATAATGAAACACAAAACAGAATTTGAATGGACCGTTTTTCATGTTGTATTCGTCTGGATCCGATAAAAAACAAACGGTTGAAACAGGCGTATTTATCAACGTCGAATCTCATGTGAATTTCCGTTCGAATCGATGACTTTCAAATCGGGAACCGAATCCGAGTCTGCATGCAAGTGTTTCTGTTGTAGAATAATCCCTACAAACTGAGAACGCCGCGCCGAGCATCGGATTCGTTCCCGTTCGTAGTCCCCAGCAGCAGTAGTAGTCCTCAATGGCTATATTCGTGCCGAGGATGATACATTTTAAAAAGTCACCCACTGGGAACGAATCCGAACAGCCCCAAGGTTATTTCGATAATGAAACACGAAACAGAATTTGAATGGACCGTTCTAATATTGGATTCGTCTCGGTCCGTTAAAAAAACGGTTGAAACAGGCGTATATACCAGGTGTGTAAGTATGAAACCGGAATTTGCCCATAGGTGGCGCTAGATGTCGATGCAGTTACCGACACATCACGTCAGCGGTGTCTTGTTATTGTATTGATATCCGACAAAGATTTCCAACTCACAATAACACGAGTTTCATTCAGTAGCATTAGTTTATTCGAGATAAACATGTCGAGTTTTGTGCCAACAAATTACGATTTGCGGACAGCACTACTTTTCTGTTTTCATCTGAAGAAAGCCGCAGCCGAATCGCATCGAATGCTTGTGGAGGCGTTTGGTGAGCATGCTCTCGGTAAAACACAGTGTTTCGAGTGGTTCAAACGGTTCAAAAGTGGCGATTTTGACGTGAGGAACAAAGAACGTGGAAGACCACCGAAAAAGTTTGAAGACGCTGACCTGCAAGCCTTGTTGGACGAAGACGACGCTCAAACACAACAACAACTGGCGGATCAGTAAAGGTGACCCGAGAAGCCATCTCCCTTCGGTTGAAAGCCATGGGAAAGATACAAAAGGTGGGAAAATGGGTTCCAAATGAACTCAACGAAAGACAGCAGGAAAACCGCAAAACATCATGCGAAATGCTGCTCGCCAGGTTCAAAAGAAAGTCATTTCTCCATCGAATTGTGACTGGCGATGAAAAGTGGATATATTTCGAGAATCCTAAGCGAAAAAAGTCATGGGTTACTCCGGGTGAACCATCAACATCAACGGCAAGACCAAACCGCTACGGACGAAAGACAATGCTGTGTGTTTGGTGGGATCAGAAGGGCGTAATCTACTACGAGCTGCTGAAACCTGGGGAAACTGTCAATACTCAACGCTACCGACAACAAATGACCGATTTGGATCGAGTTTTGCGTGAAAAACGACCAGAATACCAACAAAGACAACACAAGGTGATTTTGCTGCATGACAATGCACCAGCACACAAAGCAAAACAGGTCCAGGAAACGATAGAGTCGTTCCGTTGGGAGATTCTTCAGCACGCGCCTTACTCACCGGACCTTGCCCCATCCGATTACTACTTGTTTGCATCGATGGGACACGCACTTGCTGAGCAGTGCTTTACTTCTTACGAAGATGTACGAAAATGGCTCGATGACTGGTTTGCCTCAAAAGAGCAACAGTTCTTTTGGCGCGGAATCCACAAATTGCCAGAAAGATGGGAAAAATGTATAGATAGCGACGGACAATACTTTGAATAAGTTACTTTGTATCATATCATTACAATAAACGTGTTTTTTCTGTACAAAAATTCCGGTTTCATACTTACACACCTGGTATTAACGTCGAATCTAATGTGAATTTTCGTTCGAGTCGACGACTTTTAAATCGGCAAACAAAGCCGAGTCTGCATGCAAGTGTTTCTGTTGTGAAATAATCCCTACGGATTGAGAACGCCGCGCCGAGCATCGGATTCGTTCACGTTCATAGTCCACAGCAGCAGTAGTAGGCTTCAATGGCTATTTTCGTGCTGAGGGTGATACAATTTTTAAAATCACCCACTGGGAACGAATTCGAACAGTCTCAAGGTTATTTCGACAATGTAACACGAAATAGAATTTGAAAGGACCGTCTTTCATATTGGATTCGTCTCGATCCGATTAAAAACAAACGGTTGGAACAGGCATACTTATCAACGTCGAATCTCATGTGAATTTTCGTTCGAATCGACGAATTTAAAATCGGGAATCGATTCCGAGTCTGCATGCAAGTGTTTCTGTTGTGGAATAGTCCCTACAAACTGAGAACGCCGCGCCGCAGAGATTAGTGGGGAGATGCACAACGCGGCCCTTTTCGGCGTGCCTCGTAAATGGCGCTAAATCGCGGCGGCGAGTTCGGGAGTATGATTTCGTGATCATCGCCTCTGTCGAGGTTGCAGATTCCCTTGTAGCCGCGCGAGTCCGTGATCACCGCTCAAGTTGGTATCGCAGTCAGCGTGAACACGAATGGGTAGCTCGGTGGGGGAAAAGTCTCTGCCCCTCGCTCGCTCGACAGGCGAACGGAGCGAGGTTTTCCGTCGGATCGAGCTCGACATATATGTGTGGCCGTACTGCGGATTGGAATATGCATTATGCAAACATGTATCGAGATCATTGTTTTCTCTCGGTTGCCCGTTTATGCCGAAAATGCGGGTTAAAAAAATTAACGACGAATCGCGTTGAAAAATAAATCGCCGAAACAACCGTGAAAGGTTCAAAAAGAAATCTTGAGCCTTTGCCGCGATCGTTTCGGCATTTTTTTTCAACAGTAAACATTATGGAAAAGGGTGTATCATAAATGTTTCTTTATCTGCAATGAGCGTCGTGGCTGAGTTGGTAGCGTGACGGATTACGATGCTGAATGTCCGGGTTCAATCCTCGGTGAATCAACTTTTTTTCTTCATTTTATATTCAGAAAATTTCGAACTTATTCTCGCTTTAGCTATTCTCGCCTGTTCAGGCATTATTTATGATATTTAATTCGTATATGCTTAATAAAAAAAACAAGACATTGGCTACCGGGGATCGAACCCGCGTCGTCTACACTCAGAGCCCGCACGCTCATATCTCAACCGCGAGGCTCTTGTGACTGCAAACCTGCCTTACGTATACAGTAGAATCTCGATTTTCCGAACCAATTGGGACCGAGACTAGTTCGGACAATCAAAAGTTCGGATAATCGAAACGTGGGTTTTTTTGGGACGAGATCATCAACACCTTTTTACATTAAAAAAAATACATAAATATATATTAAAATTTGACACACATATTAACGTTAAAAAATATATATATATACATACACGGTGGCCGGAACATTGACGTCTAACAATAAAATTTAGGTCCCTTGTATCGTGGGGTATCCGAATAACCCCCATGTATGTCGCGTGACTTTTCATAGTTTTCGAGTTATGAATTTGTTACTGCATTTTTGAGCATTTTCGACCTGACCAATTGAAAAAAAATCTTTAAAAAAAGTAGAAGACTATCAAGATTTTTTTTTTGCAACTGAATCTTTATGAGTCGTACTTTTATGCATAAAATAATCAGCTTCGTAACTGTGATGAAAGTTATGAAAATGTTGGTCTAAAGTGAAAAATTTACGTTCGGTAAATTATGACTTAAATTTTCAACTTTAAATTAAAAATTTAAACAGGTGACTTCATGGTTCCTAATTAGGCCCTAAGAATGCGCCAGACTGTCAGCTTTCATAATCATTAAAAAGAGTAGCACTTGATAGGGCTACTTTGGCTACAATTGACCTTCAATGACAGCGAGGTGGAAAATTCTTATAATTAGCCATCTGATTAAAAAAAAAATTTGCCCATTTTATCATTCCTAAGGCTATTTAGTTTGTTAACTAACCAAAAATGACTGCAGGGGAAGCTAAGATTGAAACATTTGGAGGTTTATTTTTTTTAGTTTAATTTAAGTTTAATGAATTTTGCGCGATCCGTTCTCATGTATCAGGTAAAAGCTCGTTTACGCGATCCGTTCTCGTTACAAGAACGGATGGCGCAAAATTCATTAAACTTGAATTGAACTAAAAAAAAATAAACCTCTAAATGTTTAAATCTTAGCTTTCCTGCAGTCATTTTTGGTTAGTTAACAAAGTAAATAACCTTAGGATTGATAAAATGGGCAATTTTTTTTAATCAGATGGCTAATTTTAAGAATTTTCCACCTCGCTGTCTTTGAAGGTCAATTGTAGCCAAAGTACCCCTATTAAGTACTGCTTTTTTTAAAATGATTATGAAAGCTGAGAGTCTGGCGCATTCTTGAGGCCTAATTAGGAACTATGAAGTCACCTGTTTAGATGTTTAATTTAAAGTTGAAAATTTAAGTCATAATTTACCGAACATAAATTTTTCACTTTAGACCAACATTTTAATAACTTTCATCACAGTTACGAAGCTGATTATTTTATGCATAAAAGTACTACTCATGAAGATTCAGTTGCAAAAAAAGATCTCGACAGTCTTCTACTTTTTTTTTAGATTTTTTTAAATTGGTCAGGTCGAAAATTCTCGAAAATTCATAACTCGAAAACTATGAAAAGTCGCGGGACATACATGGGGGTTATTCGGATACCCCAGGATACAAGGGACCTAAATTTTATTTTTGGACGTCAATGTTCCCCCACCCTGTATATTTATGTGTGTGTGTGTGTGTGTGTGCGTGTGTGTGTGTGTGTTTTAAAAACCTGAAAAAAGTCGAATGCCTTTTAAAATATTTTTTAAAATAAAATCGTCCATTTTTAATTGACGAACGGCTGCAACGCGTTTTTGAGCGTCTAAGTCTCGCAGCTGTTTGAGAAAGAGAAGTTGCGTTGGGTTGCTCATTGTTGCTCACGGCGGTGGCAGCGAGCAACCATGTATCTTTCGCGCCAACGTTAAGATAATTGAGCTTCCGCATAAACTAAGTCATCGTTCGGATAATTGAGGGTTCGGATGATCGAGGTTCGGATAATCGAGGTTCTACTGTACACACTTGTCCAACCTTTAAAAAAATCACTGCAGGCCCAACTGCATATTGTTTTTATGACCCCAAAGTATTTTTGAAGCCAAAAGAAAACGATTTTTCCAAATTCCTAGAATGGTGTTATTCCTTAAAGAAAAGAAATTGATTTTTTGATCATTGTAAATGTATATCCCCTCTTAAAGACTTTAAAAGAATCTCGTACGTGTTAGCGAAAATCGGCAGAAAATTATGAAGCAACTCGTCCACTTCTTTGATGTTCGCTATTTCGGTGTTCGCTATTATGGACCATCGCTCGTTTGCCTATCTGAGATCAAAACTTTCGAAGTTTGTATCCTCGATATCTGGCTTTTTGCTATAGATGGTATTACCAATATTAGATACTCACGTCTTTCTATTTCGGAGATGTGAATGTTCTAGATTGTTTAAATCT
>CALYCA010000544.1:5000-25775 GCA_944452715.1 Ophion slaviceki | reverse complement strand
AAAATTTTGTAAAGATTAGAACAATTGATTGAGTTATGGTGATATTTGTGAAGATCACCTAATTCGCTGCGGCGTAACGCCCGCAATGATTTGCCTATTTTTCTTTTGCATTTTTCTCGAATCTATGTTTTATTAAACAATGTAAATTGTATCTCAAAATCTATTCATTCGATTTACTTCAAATTTAGACAGAGCATAGTTTAAAAAATGTACCTTATGACCGGATGATTTTCTTATGTTTATCTATTTATTGATAAGAATTTATGGAAGACGCTTTTTTAATCTATATTCGAATTTTCTTTCTACACCGTGCTCGAAATTTCCAAAAAATGGTAAATGTATCCGATGATACAATGGTTTATTATTATATTAAAAGAACATGTTTTTCGTTTTCATTCGCGATCACCCCAGTTGGCTAAGCCGCCTGGACCGATTAGCCATGCAGCACCGGCCGCATTTTATTTAGATAATAATAATGACATAAGAATATTGAAAGTCGGCCTATTTTTCTGGGCCCCAAGGTTATATGCAAAGCTGTTGAATATGATCATGGCATATTTGAATAATAACGAAGAATTAGTTTTATTAAAAAACCCCCGCGAGTTTTTACATGCCCGTGAAAAACGACGCAACCGACCCAACCTCGAGCCAGCGTCACGCTAATCACATTCTACCATTCGCCGATGAACGGCAGCAATACCGGTTCAGTGTTGCGCCACGGTAGGAGTGATCTCTTCGGCCCAACGCTGGGATGTACGGTTGGCCAATGGTAGGCTTGCCAGAAATCCTAACAGTTGGCCGGGTATTGGCCCAACATTGTGCTAAAGAGATCATTGGCTGTCGGTTGGCGTAATCACCGGCCCATAGTAGGGCAAAGGTCGGCTTCATATTGTTGGCGCAATATTCGGGCTAGTGTTGGCTCAGTGTAGGGCTGTCAAAACAACCCAATGCTGAGCCACCAATCGATCAGATTCACAAGTTTCTGTGCTCGATGATTGCTCATCGAAAGAATTATTAGATTCACTAACATCGTTATGCACAATCACTTGTTCATGGAATGTTTCCAAATTTGTTTCACTATCTACTTGTCTTTTTGTTTCGTTGCCTCTGATCCTAACCTGCTGTAAAGAGTCTTCTAATTGTTGTCGTCGTTTTAACACTCGACGTTTCTTAATACTATCATAATAACTCGGCATTTTTTTAATACACCACAAAACTTTAGTATAAATCAATTTAACTTTAATAAAGTGAATTTCAGATAACCGTAATTATGAGTTTTTATTATCACAGGACGTAGAAAATTGCATGCAGCATGTTAGTGAATCTAATAATTCTTTCGATGAGCAATCATCGAGCACAGAAACTTGTGAATCTGATCGATTGTTGGCTAAGCATTGGGTTGTTTTGACAGCCCTACACTAGGCCAACACTAGCCCGAATATTGCGCCAACAATATGAAGCCGACCTTAGCCCTACTATGGGCCGGTGATCACGCCAACCGTCAGCCAATGATCGTGATCTCTTTAGCCCAATGTTGGGCCAATACCCGGCCAACTGTTACGATTTCCGGTAAGCCTACTATTGGCCAACCGTACATGCCAGCGTTGAGCCGAAGAGATCACTCCTACCGTGGCGCAACACTAAACTGACGGTTGGCGTGATCACCGGCCCACAGAAGGGCTAAGGTCGGCTTCATATTGTTGGCGCAATATTCGGGCTAGTGTTGGCCGAGTGTAGGGCTGTCAAAACAACCCAACGCTTAGCCAACAATCGATCAGATTCACAAGTTTCTGTACTCAATGATTGCTCATCGAGAAAATTATTAGATTCACTAACATCGTTATGCACAATCACTTGTTCGTGGAATGTTTCCAAATTTGTTTCACTATCTACTTGTCATTTCGTTTCGTTGCCTCTGATCCTAACCTGCTGTAAAGAGTCTTCTAATTTTTGTCGTCCTTTTAACACTAGACGTTTCTTAACACTATCATAATAACTCGGCATTTTTTAATACTCCACAAAACTTTAGTATAAATCAATTTTATTTTTAATAAAGTGAATTTCAGATAACAGTCATTATGAGCCATGCTAAAAATGCCATGCTAAAAATAAGCATTGGCAAAACCGCGGTCAAACGATTGGCTCAGACTCAGGGCCTGCGCTCGCCCCGACAATTGGCCGACGGTCATTAATTAGTACTGGCCCAGCGTTGGCTCTTCGATGGTGTGCTGAGCTTGAATTCGAGACTGGCAAACCCATGATCAACCGATTGGTCCATGTTCAGGGCCAACACTGGGTATTAGTGGTAATATATATATATATATATATGTGTGTGTGTGTGTGTGTGTGTGTGTGTGTGTGTGTGTGTGTGTGTGTGTGTGTGTGTGTGTGTGTGTGTGTGTGTGTGTGTGCGTGCGTGCGTGCGTGCGTGCGTGCGTGCGTGCGTGCGTGCGTGCGTGCGTGCGTGCGTGCGTGCGTGTGTGCGTGCGTGCGTGCGTGCGTGCATGACCTTCAATTTTTCTGTGATCGTGCATGCGATTGTCTGTTACTGTTTATCGATAACGAAAACTGTCGCTACCGAGTTATAACGAGTTACAGAAACGCGCTACCGCACGCGCAATGGCTTTGCAACGGTACAACTAGCGCTGCGAGTGACGGAGTAGAACACAAAAAAGTGGTCATTTTACGTAGAAAAAATACCAAAAGGTGCCAGCCCCCTGGCCGGAAGGCAAAATTCGCGTACTTTTCGGTACGAGAATGTACTTTGCCTCGTACCTCGAACGGCCGGTAATATTCTCGTATCCGTATGTGCATTATCGTAAGTCTACCATCCCTGTTTTGCTAATCTAACCCAACGTTCCATTGTGTCCACAGCCGGCTTAAGATATCCCGAGTCAAACGTTTGAACCCGAAAAATGAAGGTTTCCGTTCCCGAACAGAAATCGGCGATAGCGGATTATCGGGTATGTAAAGGAGGGTACAGTGTTTGGAAATAACATGCGTTAGGGGCTCCGATGAACCCCCGGCATGGCAGAAACTGGACATTTTGACTGAAAGGAGGCCAGTGAGGACCACAACTGAACCTACAGAACCTCAGGTGGGCCTACCTCGAGCGCTCCCGCAGAACCTACCGCACCCCCCTTTCGGCCTACTGTACACTGCTAAACAAAAAAATTAATCGATATAGAATCTATTTAAATAAAATAGGTTTTTTCCTTGTCTCACAGCCTACTGTAATCATATTTGTTTCAAAGATATTTATATATGTTAATAAAGATAATATTCAAATGAATCTGTATTTGCTTACAATGTACACTGTAACGCCAAGTGTACTATATGCATAAAATATTTCATAAATCGAAAATAAAATGAATCACTTAATAGAGACCTTTGCACAACGATTTTTCATCGTAATTCGTCGATCCCTGGCCTTTAGAAATGATTTTTTTCGAAGAAAATATTTGCCCTATATGCGAATCGAACCGAGTACCTACCGACTCATAGCTACGCACGCTGCTCCTATGCTGCCGAGTGCTTATAACATTTTCGTCGCTGATATAGCATAAGAGACTAAATGAATACCTACAACTATTTGTTGTATCACATAAACTATATGAATTAGTTAATATCATTGTGATAATTAGAGAGTTTTATCGAATAACATGCTATAGATTTTTCAAACATAACCTATATATATATATATACTACTCACACAAATTAAGGGGTTACCCCACTTGCGATTTTGAAAAAATCAATTTTTTTTTATTGCATTTTTTTGAAGTATAAGTATCCGGGCCCATACTTCTGTATGGGCCCGGAATAGATGACTATGTAAGTTTACAAAAAAAAATATTTTCTTCGTGTAAACTGAAATTGAAACTTTAAACGCGTTTTTCTCAAAATGGCATTTCTGAAGTCGGTGACCAAGATTACTCGAACACTAATGAACCGATCTTCTTGAAATTTTGCAGGCTTATTTAATACCTAAAAATGTAGTCTTTAATCTTCGATTTTTTTTCGAATAAAATGGCCGTTTTATAGCCAAAAAACGGCCGTTTTTTTCGTTAAAATCGAACCATTAACTTTGACTGTCCGCCATTTTGTGAAAAATGAATATTTTTAAAATCCTTCGATTAAAGACTAGTTTACACTTATATTTGACTAAATCCATCCGCATTTTTTTTTTCAGATGATCCACTTCGCCGCAATATTGGTCACCGCAAACCGTGTATATAAAAACATTATTGCATTGACGGCCATTTGCCACTAAACAATGTAATATTTTTCAATAAAAAAATTACTGAAAGTTCTTCAAGATGTGTTCTTTAAGATGGTATATTGATCGATTAAAAAAGTTTTGTAGTTTTCTTTAAAAAAATTCATGAAAAAGGCCTTTCTTTGCGCTACAAGTGGGGGTAACGCCTTAAGGGATATTAAAAAGATTCCAAATTTTTTGGTGATTTTCAACAAGGGATTACTCGAAGAAAAATGGTCGGACAGAAAATAAATTAAAAACGGAATTTATAGCTTCAAGTGTCTAGTTTTCAGATCTGGACTGTAACATTTTTTAGCGTGGGCGGTTTTCAAGTAATCATCCGAAAACCAACGATAACATTTTTTTCCAAATTTTTGCTCGTCTTTCAAATGGTCTGTGGACTTCAAATTTTTTTTATCATACGACTATTCTTTTAGACACTCGTTTTATCATTCGACCAGGATTTTAGACAAATTAATCAGCTTTAATTTGACGTTTAAACGAGCTCCGTTCGATGATTTGGCGCGGAGTAGTCGTCGATCAAAGCAAAAAAGTCCATTTTAACTTTGACAATCAATTACTCGGGAACTACTGATCGTATAAAAAATGAAAATAGGGTTTTGGAAACCGCAAACATTCTCTATGACATGCAATTAGTGTCTGTTGATAAACATTTTTTTTCGGAGTGATGATGTTGACTGAAAAAAAGTTGAAAATTTGCGAATTTAAGGATATTTGGAAAATTTGGTATAACTTTGGACATAATAATGCATGAACGATGGATATCGTCGGTAATTTTTTAACTTCGAAGTGTCCCCAAAAAATCCTCAAAGGTGCAAAGCGCTGCGATTTTTTTTCTTAGTGCGCCGAAGGTTTATATTTATCGTTTCTGTCAAAAATCACCGTAACAAGCAATTCATCGATTTTTATTCATTTTTTCAACTTCAAAATGGTTTTTTTAACCTATAATGCGTAATTTTTCTATTCAAAGACATCAATTACCAAGAAGAAATTTAAAAAAAAATCGAAAAAAAAATTGAAATAAAAAAAATAATTTTTAGGGTAGTTTTGAAAAAACTGTTTTTTGTGTTTGTTAAGGAAGTGTATGTCAACGATTGAAGCTGCAAATCATTAAAAGTTCGAGATTTGTGTAAAGAGAGTCAGTCGACCGCAGGGGGTATATCAACTTTTTAAAGGTAATTTTTAAATTCACATTGAAAACGAAGGTGGTTGGAGTGGTAAAAAAAATCGACTGAATTTTTTTTGACAAGGGAAGATTATCGTTAACACGTGGAAAAAAAATGTTTGTTTGGGTTTATTTGGGTTTATTTGTTAATTTTTGTTTATTTATTTTTTTCTGGTAATTGATGTCTTTGAATAGAAAAATTACGCATTATTGCTGAAAAAACAATTTTGAAGTTGAAAAAATGAATAAAAATAAAAAGTTGCTTGTTACGGTGATTGTTGACAGAAACGACAAATTTAAACCTTCGGGGCACTAAGAAGAAATAAATCACAGCGCTTTGCAAGTTTAAGGGTTTTTTGGGGACACTTCGGGGTTAAAAAATTACCGACAATATCCTTCGTTCATGCATTATATACAAAGTTATACCAAATTTTCCAAATATCCTTAAATTCGCAGAGAGAATGTTTTGCAGTTTCCAAAACCCTACTTTCATTTTCTGTACGATCCCGAGTAATTGATTGTCAAAGTTAGAATGGACTTTTTTGCTTTGATCGATGATTTCTCCGCCTTAAATCGTCGTACGGAGCTCGTTAAAAGGTCAAATTGAAGCTGATTAAATTGTCTGAAAGAGTATTATGGTCGCATAATAAAAACAAAATTTTGAAGTCCACAGACCATTTTAACGAGGAACAAAAATTTGGGAAAAAAAATTTCGTTGGTTTTCGGATGATTACGTGAAAACCGTCTACGCTAAAAAATGTTACAATCCAGATCTGAAAACTAGACACTTGAATCTACAATTTCGTTTTTTTTTTAATTTTCTGTAGGACTATTTTTCTCCGAGTTCTCCCTTGTTGAAAATCAGCAAAAAATTTGAAATTTTTTGAATATCCCTTAATTTGTGTGAGGAGTGTTATATATAATTCCTCTCTCTTCATCTTTCAAATGAAATATTTAGTTATTGGACTATATGACTAGGTGCGCAACTAAGTTTCCGGGTTTCTTTGACCAATAAAAAATCGAAAATTTCTAGACAAATACAAAACGTGGTTCATTCAAAGTATTGTCCCTCGCTATTTACACATTTTTGCCATCTCTCTGGCAATACATAAATACTGCGACGATAAAAAGACGCGTCTTTGGACTGAAACCGTTCGTCCAACCAATTTTGTACTGCATCGTAATTGGCTAAGTGTAGCCCACCCAAGCCATGCGCCATTGATCGGAACAAGTGATAGTCTGAAGAGGCCAGGTCTGGCGAATACGGCGGATGCGGTAGCAGATCCCATTTTAGTGTTTTTATGGTGTCCTGGACGATGGAACTGCGATGGCACGGAGCGTTGTGCTGCAATATCACACGTACGTGTCTGGTGTCCCATTCTCGCCGTTTTTCGAGCAATGCGTGGTTTAAATTGACTATTTCTTGTCGGTAGCGATGCCCATTGACAGTTTCGCCCGGTTTCAGCAGCTCATAGTACACGATTCCTTTCTGGTCCAACTAAACGCAGAGCATTGTCTTTTTTCCGAAGCGATTTGGCCGTGCCGTCGATGGTGACGCTTCGCCAAGTGAAAGCCACGATTGTCTGCGTTTGGGATTCTCGAAATATATCCATTTTTCATCGCCAGTAACAATTCGATGCAGCAAACTCTTTCTTTTCTGCCGCAAAAGCAAAATTTCGGAAGTGGCTCTTCGATTTTCCATTTGTCTCTCAGTCAACTCATGCGGCACCCATTTTTCTTCCTTATGAATTTTTCCCATGGCGTGCAAACGTTTCGAAATACATTGCCGAGTCATATTTAATGCCTCGGCAAGTTGATCTTCTGTTTAAGTGTCATCTTCATCCAATAACGCTTGCAGATCGGCGTCCGCAAATGTTTGCGTTCTTCCCGAGCGCTCCTTGTCCCCAGTCTCAAAATCGCCACGTCTGAACCGCTTGAACCAATCTTCACACGTTGTTTTTTATGATATATGTTCGCCGTAGGCCTCCTCAAGTAACCGACGCGCTTCAGCTGTTGTTTTTTTAGATTGAAGCAGGAAAGCAATGCCTCCCTCAAATGCTGTTTATTTGGCATAAACTTTGACATTTTCGAGGTTAGAAAAAAGGTCATTGTGTTGCGATATTTGTTTATATTACGACTGGGTATTCTTAACAGATGTCCAAGCTATAAAGACACCCAATTTCAGACCTGTATGCCGACTACATGTGTCACTAGCGCCATCCATGTGCAAACCCGGGAACTTAGTTGCGCACTTAGTAAATAGATTGATTTTAATAAATAAACATATTTGAAATAAATAATTCTAATAATGGATTGCAATAGGAAAAATTTGGTTCTATGAAAAATCTAGTTAATCCAAAAAAAAATAATCAGATAGACGCGATTAGTTAATATCGTAATATTTAGCGGAAAGAAATAAAAATATGCTTCACACATACACGTGGAAATATTTTCTTTTATCTTCGACGTGCTAAAAATGTAAACAAAGAAAAATCAAACATTTCACTTGAAATCGACGGTAATCGGCCATCGCCATTTATTGACTCATTATCGAATGAACTAAAAAAAACAAAAGGAAAAAAAAATAAACAAAAAACCGAATGAGGTTGAATTCCAAACCGACAATTTCAATCTTTTAGAAGATGAAATAGACTATAATTAACACCCTAACGTTTCATATAGATATCAACATTATATTTTATCAAGATCTACACTGCCAGCCAAAAGTTTTCGGACACTCCACATCATCGCAAAACTTTTGAGCGCTGGATAATTGCTAAATAATGTTAGAGTAATATAATTTATTTCATTTATTATTTTACGAACATACTATAAAGGTCTATGCAATTTATTAATTATACAGAGCTTTATAGTATCTTCGTTAAATAATAATTATTTTACTATAATTTCGCAATTATCCCAAGTGATTGAAAGTTTTACAATTATCTGAAGTGTCCGAATACGTTTGACTGGTAGTGTATATTCGAAAATATCAACGCAACCACATATTTCAAGTATAATATATATTTAGTATTATATAATATACACCTTCGCTTAAAAGTTTGGATACACCAGTCGATATTTCTTGCTGCACTAAAAGTTACATAGCTTCGTAAAAAAAAAGATACCTAAATTTACCGAACGGCGTTTTGAAGGGAACAAATTCAGCTTTGCTTTGCTTTTTTGAAATATTTTTTTGATTTTTGTTCGACCTGGTACGCACTTTAGTTCGTGACTGTTCTTTGGCTTCTTTTCGACCATTCATAATTGGGCCTCTATGGTCTTATGCGAAAAAAAATTGTCACGTTTATCCATGATAAACTTGAACGGGGTAGCAGGAGCTCCATTTCGTTTTTTAAAACGTTTCGTACAATTTTTTTCGCAAAGTTATTTCATTTTTGCTAAAAACGACTAATTTCAGATAATGCAACGTAACTGAAGAGCTAGAGGGTTCAAGAAGAAATGTCAAGGATGTAAAGAGTCGCGTAAGTTTATACTGGATAGCCTGGCATTTTTTAAGAATTTTCCTGTCAGATTTTTTCTCACAGGAAAATTCGTGACGGCCATTAATCCGATAGAATTAGAGTAAGACTGTATATACGAGCATTCTTTTATGAATCGCCTATAAAATAATAATAAATCGATATTGAGCAAATTTGATTGTTTTCGCATATTAATATTGCGCTAATAATTTGATAAGGTGACGATTTATTTTTATTAATTGTGTAGTATTTATTCGTCATCTGATAATGCATATTTACCTATGCCGTTATTCGGACGATAATCAGGGAAAGTGTATTATTTTGGTCATCGAACGGGTTACCGAGCAGGCCATAATGGAGTGATGATGGAGGAGATATCGAATTTGGGCCGAAAACAGGTTAGGAGGGGTCGAGGCAACGGTTTGCGATCGAAAGCAGGTTAAGGAGGCCTGTGATCTGCACGTTTCATTGAAACTGGGGGTCGAAAGAAGGTTTGGGAGGTCTAACAGAGGTTACACTGGACCAATAGGAGGTCTCTTCATGGCACTGAACTCGACAAATGGGAATTGGTAGGTTCAACGGAGGGTGGCGGCTTATGTATTACAAAAGAAATGGATCCTGCGAGGGTTCAGAGGAGGCTAAACATTTTGACTCGGGGCCACTGTACCGCATTAGCCGAGGGCACGAGGAAACTGTGGAAAACCCGTACCGGTATACACGGCCCCATATGCTACTGATTCTCTGGTCACAGACTCTTACTCGAGTATCTCGAGTAAAAACGTAGGAAATTTTTGGTAATGCATTTAAACAGTAATGCATTTAAATCCAATTTCACAATTATGATCACATCAATAAGTATCTTTTCCACTTACATTCTCGAGGGCGTTTCCCACAGTAACTATACATAGCTCTCATTTACGAACCCTACTTTTTGTTTTGTACCCGCTTGTCTCAAAAGAATTGGGCTTTTTGGGCACGGATTTTCCGTGCGTACATTGATTTGTGCCGCCTCAATTTAATCTTTTGCAAAGCAATTCGCCCCGAAAACCTGCCCGACATTTACTTATGTCTCCAAAATTTGCGCAAACCCTATCGAAGTCTAGCACGGTCCAGAAAAGCACGATTTATTCTGCACCTTATTTCATTCACCGTGTTTCGACTACATCAGAAAGGAAGGGCTGTTTTTTTCTCTACAATTTTTTTGCCGAATCACAGCAAAACTTTATGATTTGCAAATCGAAAAAATTAGAGAGACCGTTTTATTATCACATACAAAGGAATACAAATTTGGCAGATTTGTAATGAAAAGTAAAACATTAGGACGCGCACTAGTTTTCAAAGTAGTGTAATAAAACGAATCACAAGTAATGTGTTTTCGTTCTTCTTTCTTGTATTGTTGCTTGGTGATAAAATTTGCCGATTTTTCGGGTCGATGAGACGGCAGAGTTCGCGCTCGGTGAGAAATTGGCGAGAAAAAGGGACCGGACAATGAAAAACAAGTCTGGTTAACCGCAATACTGGGATGTATGGGTACTTCAACGTGGTTTGAAGGGGCCATTTAAATACTGCAGTTAATTTAGGAGCCGTGAGGTAAGTGTATATGTCGATCCAATTATCCGTATCCCTTCTTCTCTCTCCTTTACCGGGTCTCTTTCCTCCGCTTTTCACGTGGCTACCCCTGCCTTTTCTTTCTCCCTAACCAACCTTTTCGGCAAAATCTTGAGAGTTTTAAAACTCCCGGCATGCAAACAAGAATTTCGCCGTGAGGCGTATCATTTTCGAGGCGTTGGTACTGCGAATAAAATAAAATGAGAAAGAATTGTACGAAAGAAAAATACATAGTGGTAATATCCGTGCTCCTGATGCGACCAAATAGTAACTCTGGTCTAAAAGATCTTATTCTCGAACGAGCTTTAACGTTCGAAAATATAGGCACAATTCTACAAGTACCCCCCACATTTTAACTCGACGATATGACTAGCGGAATAAAATTTACGACAAAATATGTTCTTCCAACAATAAGTCTGCCTAACAAAATGTTTATCGTAGATAACGGCTAAGTATACGCTTTCTCTCCAATATTGCATCTTTTGTCACACACCCCCTCCCCCGCCACTTCTGTAAAGGGTGACGCAAATGCGGCACGGAACATTTTGCATACTAAACACGGTGCAAAATTACAAAAATGGGATAATTTGCGATTTCAATTGCATCCTAAAGATCAAAGGCCGTCTGTTATAAAATGCTGACACCTTGAACATTGATTCGTCTAATTTTTTTCCTGAAAACGCGAGGGACGACTTCCATCAGAAATCCTGAGAGAGCGAGTGAGGGAGAGAGAGAGAGTGAGAGAAATAGAGGGGCTCTTTCGATCGTATACGAGAATATATGGAGTTGAGGGGCCTGCATAAGTTTGTCATTCCGAAAATACGATTTTTCATCGCATAGTTTAATACCCTAGGGTCTCAACTTTAAGTGGCAACAGAGATTTTCTTAAAATTCTAATAGTTGACCGCGTAGCATCATTGAAATGTGAAAAAATTGCATTCCTATGATTCCATTCGGCTGCGAAAATCGATGCGAAATAATAGTGACATCAGTGGGTGCAAAGTTCGTGTGCGGCTTCGGCGATATCCCATCTTAAGCAGCGTTGGCCTTGGCCAATATGTGGATGGGAGTATAGAAGTGAAGAGTGTGGGATAAAAGTGGGATAGGTCGTAAAAGCCCGCATTGGCATACCAAAGAACGGTAAAAATAAAACGAGAGATAAAAGTAAGAAAAAAAACGTCTTCATTGCATTTCAACGATTCAAGCTTTAATATGCTGAAAATATTCAGTTGATTTACCTAATGTTTGTTCTTGATCCGGAATTTGTTTCTTGATCCGGATTTAAAAAAATGTAACACCTTTCTGAATTTTCGATTTCGTTTATATGTGAATATTTGCCCTTGTCCCCATTAAGGAGGGAGGTCTAGTTAGAATTTTCAAAAAATCGATTTTTTGTTCATTTTTTAAAAGTATAATATCTTACGAGTATTTTCCGACTAATTGAATGTAAATCAGACCATTATTCGCCGAAATTCATAACTTTGAAGGACGCCGTGTTTGAGCCATATAAAGTAAACAGGTAGCGGCAGCTGTGCGCTCGACTCCAAAGGGTCGCTGAAGGTCTTTATTGTATTTCATACCTATATATATGTGTGTGCGTGCGTGCGTGCGTGCGTGCGTGCGTGCGTGCGTGCGTGCGTGCGTGCGTGCGTGCGTGCGTGCGTGCGTGCGTGCGTGCGTGCGTGCGTGCGTGCGTGCGTGCGTGCGTGCGTGCGTGCGTGCGTGCGTGCGTGCGTGCGTGCGTGCGTGCGTGCGTGCGTGCGTGCGTGCGGGCGTGCGTGCGTGCGTGCGTGCGTGCGTGCGTGTGTGTGTGTGTGTGTGTGTGTGTGTGTGTGTGTGTGTGTGTGTGTGTGTGTGTGTGTGTGTGTGTGTGTGTGTGTGTGTGTGGAAAATAAGAAAAACCTTTGTAGTTCGAAATACTGTTTCAGAAGCAGTTAGATTCGAAACGTTGAACCGTACGAACGTTTATATTCGGAACAGTTTCTTTAGTTTTTCAGTGCAAAATGGATAAAAAAAAGTATCGCGAGAAGACAGGAAAAATCGACGAATTTATAAATCACGAACCTTAAAAAGTAAACAGCATTTTAATCCAAAAACTGCGGAGACTGATGATGATGGCGGAGCGAGTACGTCAGCAAAAAAAATTGAGAGATCAGGATGAATACCATGTGCCAAAAACGGATACAGTTGATTACAGAATAATCAATTTTTTTACCGTTTTTTCGGCGATCACGAGTCTTGTGAAATGTGCAAAGTGCAACAGCAAAATATCATTTGGTATAGTAAGCGAACGTGGACTTGGGTTCAAAATTTCTGTTGTGTGTGATAAGTGTACTCCTCAATACATACCGTCATGCGATATTATTAACCATTCTTTTGAAATTAATCGAAAGTTCGCATTAGCGACGCGTGTCATAGGTGTTGGTTATGAAGGTGCAAAAAAATTTTGCGCATTGATGGACTTCCCGCCATGGTTGGCTAAATCTACGTACTACATATTACTGGAGCATATTTGTTAAGCGAGTAAAAATATGGCTCAATTTTTTATGAAGAAGGCTTCTAAAGAAGAGATAAACTTGAATTCTACTACCAGTGAAAGTAAGAATACTGATTTGATTGTGACAGGTGATGGAACGTGGCACAAACGCGGATTTTCGTCTCTGTTTGGCGTCACATCGCTAATAGGACATTTTACGGGCAAAGTTCTTGACGTACTTGTAAAAAGTTCTTACTGCAAGGCTTGTGAAGTTTGGGAAGATAAAAAAGACACGGAAGAATTTGAAGAATGGTATGAAACACACAAAGAAACTTGTTCGGCGAATCATATAGGCAGTGCGGGAAAGATGGAGGTCGATGCTGTAATCGAAATGTTTCGTCGTTCGTGGGAAAATCTTGGAGTGAGATTTTTGTATTACGTCGGGGATGGAGATTCAAAGACTTACTCTGGCATTGTTACAGCTGCTCCTTATGGAGAAACTGTAGTGATGAAAAAAGAATGTGTTGGTCATATTCAAAAACGGATGGCCACCCGTCTACGTTCGTGTAAAAAAATAATAAAGGACTCGGCGGTAAAGGGAAACTGCTAAATTGATTGACCAAATATCTGTGTATTTTGGCAAGGCTATTCGTGACAACTCTGATTCGGTTGAAAAAATGAAGGATGTCATTTGGGCTACGCTCTATCACAAAATTTCAACCGACGAGAAACCGCAGCATCAATGCCGAAGATTGTATTCGAGTCGAGAAAGCTAACCGGCGATCCCTGGAAAACACTCGAAAGGCGAGGGTAGCTCGGCGGCAACTGAAAATGGCTTCAGATGCAATTAATAATGCGCAGGAAGGCGAACTATATGGCCCAGGATTGGACGACTCTATGTAAGTTACAAAAAAAAAATTTATCTGCATGCAAATCGTACTCAAAACTTTAAACTCGTTTTTCTCAAAACCATGTTTTCGAAGTCGGTGATCAATGTAACTCGAGAACGGCTTTACCGATCGGGTTGAAATTTATATCACTTCTTCTATACATAGTTTTCCTCCGGATGAACGAAGGATTTTTTTTTTGGACACTTATTTTTTTTTATAGTCAATTTTTTTATAGTCAAACAACACTTTTGACTTTCAACGTCCGCCATTTTGTGAAAAATGGAAATTTTTCAAAACCCTTCGTTCAACCGGAGCATTATATCATTAACTAAAGATTCCCCCCTGTTTTGTTGGTTTCAGATAATCCGTCACAGCGTGAAAGTGATCACCGCAAAACCTGTTTTTTTTTGCAGCGTCGTCGGCCATTGATACGTATCGGCTTATTTTGAAACATTTTTTTTTAATTATAATGTTTACATTAAATATATATCTTTTAAACGGAAGAACTTTTGTTGTAAATTGTTTTATCGTTTGGCCGAAAAAAAAATCAGAAGAAAGGCCTTTTTTTAACGTTCCAACTACAACTCACTCCTTAAGAATCTATCGCAAATTCAACAGTCCATAATATCGAATTTTATTTATTCGCTTTTTCTCAAAATACAATTTATTCCGCAAAAAACATATTTCGATGTTTGCACTAATGATTGGGAAAACGTACGATTTTCTAAAAACATTTGTTTCTTCATTGCGATTGTAATGTCCCGCGATTTTTGGGATTCAGATCGACTTTCGAATTCGCAATATTTTACAAGTTTCCCGACAAATAGAAGGAAAAGAGACCAATTTGAGGATAGACCATCACACTTCTTTGGTCGTTAATGGATTTCCGCTGGGGAGACGATATGTCGAAGCAGATTAAATCATCGCTAGACAATACGATCTTTGTCACTAATAAAAGAAACCTTTGCTGAAAATTCTCTGCCTGGCTGGCGTACGGGGACGACCGAGTTAATACGACCGGCGTCTGTCATCAAGAGTATCGCCCCTCAACAAAATTTAGAGCGGGATCGAATGACATACGCCAGCCGAAGGAAAGGACAGAGCGTGCAAGGGGGAAACGTACTCCAAGTGACGGCGTTAAGAATTTCCTCGTGGTCAGTGGTTCCCTCTTCTATTGAAAGGAAATAGAAAGATGTTGTAGATCTCGGAAGTCTGATTTAATCAAACCTATTACCAAGTGCGTTGAAAGCAAAGGAATTCGAGACGAATATCCGCAGGGGTCAGGTCACTCGTTATTATTGGATCGTAACGATCAATTCTTTTTTTTGTATGCATTCAATTATATTTATATAAAACGTTCCGAAGAAAATTATTTTTATGCATACTGTTGTAGTGCGAATACTTTTAAATATGACAAAAATTTGTGAACGACACTCAGTGCGATGAATCAAGGTTTTGAGCACCACGGTTCCGAGTCGGACTATCGTCTAATTACGTAGAAAGGCCACTCGTAGTTTCTCACAAAAGGCGTTCATGTATTTACCTTACTGTAAGATTTATTAAATGATAAATATGAGCCTCTATGGCGACTCGAAACGATAGCACGAAAACTCCGGCGGTTGATAAACAAAATATCCAAATCGATCCGATCGTAAAATCGACAAGGCCCGAACCATGGGCACTTCGCCGCGCACAATAGCTCTCTATTCTCCCTTCTCAGTTTTTTCGAGATCAAGAACATAGATCCAATTCTTAGTAATGCAGCATCGAACGTAGCCCTTCCTCAATCAGAAATTTCCCAAATTATTCCCCCACTGTAATGTAACCAATCATGTGAGACGACCTATGTTTTATGCACTATTCTCCAATCCACAAGAGACGCATTACCAACAGTGTGTGCCCCTACACTCTCAGAATCTGTATCGCCTAATTCTTACGTCGTGAAAAAGAAAAATCTTTAAGTCGGTCTGCCAACCGAATCCCGAGTAGTCAGTTCCTGTTGAGTCTTCTATAACCGTAATTGGAGGAAAGTTTTCTAACATTTTTTTTATCAAGTTAAGTTCGTTACTTCGAGTCTCCGTTGATTTTTCTTTGAAGCAAGAAATTAGTCGTCGTTCATCTTTCTATAATTAGTGTAATCGCAGTCGTAGTAAAAGTCGGTTTAATGTGGAAATTGTGAAAACTGTAAAAAAAAGAGTAAAATAAAAGAAAAAGGATCAAGAGTCTAAGACTGCATTTCTACATCTTAACTACCTGGCCGTCACCAATTCCTACACTGATTCACGCAGCAGAAGCAATTGGATTTCACCCATTCCATTTCATTTGCACCAAACGAATAAGTAATCATGAATATTTTTCACACACGTAAGGGAAGAGATGGGGATGTTCTCCCATTTCAGCGATCTCGCGCGACTCCCCAATTAGACGCCCAATAGCTTAGAATTTACGCAACCTCGCTCTTTTCACCCTGACAACATTCTGATAGTATAATTGGTCATAATGTTTGGAAACCCGAGAAATTTTGCTTTTCAAATAGTTCGTAATGGAATTCACCGTCTTTTTCAACTTGGAATTATTTTTCTTCATTTTAACTAAATATTTCACGTTTGTATTATATTTTTTTATTTCTTCTCTTAATAACGAGTCATGATTTATAATCGCGAATCGCAATCTCAAGCCCATCCTGAGCAATTTTCCGCAAGGTTAGGCTCGAAACAGGGCAATTTGTCCTAATATAACGTGGATTGTCCGAATAACGAGTAAAGGGAGAGATCGCTCTTCTTGACCGAGATGGATATCCGCCGGTTAGGACGTAACACGATAAACAAATGACAACACTGTCTACATTTATCTTTTTCTAGCCCTGTCAACATATTTGTTGGCGGTGCAACTTTGAGGCCTTTTTACTATTCAAGCCGTTCGGAATAGCGCTCTTTCGGGGTGTCCAAAAAAACTTCTTTCGCGTGGTGAATAAAAGCGTAATTTTCAATTGATTTTTTAGTCTCCGCCCCACCTTCCGCCGCTGGCAGTTATTTTTTTAAGTAGATGGCGTACAAGAACGCATAGATAGGACGTAACTAGATCTGAAATATAAAATCTTATCTTATATATTAAAAATAATTATCCGCATTACCTAATAATGATTGATAACCACGCACATATCATTTTTTAAATGAGATATGAGGTATGAACTATTTAAAGATACAATAAAATAAGCCTCTACCTCGTCGAAGTAATCCTTGTCAACGAGATCCTTCCTGCTCGAACTTCGCAGAGATAATCCTTTTTTTTAATGGCCGTCTTTCCACGTCTTCGTTTTGCGTCAAAATATATCATGCATAAGTTGTCTATTTCAAGAATGCGTAACACCACACTATACTCTCGCGCACTGCTTGCTCACGATAATAAAAACAAAGTAAGGTTACGAAAAGAGCCGTTCAAGCTGCGATATAACGGGCACTTTCAATGGACAAATAATCCTGCGAGTCAGGATTTTACGTGTTAGGACGCACAAATAGAGCCACCAGAGGTCTTCATAACCTGTCTTTCGTTATATCGTTAAAGACCAAATATCATGGCGTTATCCCTCGAGCAGCCGCGGTAGCGTAGTTCCTTATTATTCAACATTTGGTATTTTGTTTTTCTTTCTTCTTATTTGCGATAGCGATCGATCGGATACCTGCAAAATCCGTCACGTGGCTGGCTCGACCGCATAAATGAAATTAATTAAAATTCCAAAAAATTAATCCGAACTCGCATTCCGCATGAATGGGAAAAACAGAGCTAGGAGAAAAGCGCATGGCGCCCTCGCGGGCATTCGAAAACTTTTCTTCGCGCAAGTACGCGAAAGAAAGTACATTTGTACAGACAGCACTGTGAAACGCGAAACACGGTTGACGGAAAATCAGATTAAATGGTTATACGCGAAATGTACGTAAAAAAGAAAAAAAACTCACGCACGAATTGTGTGATTGAAAAGGTAGCGTGGAATAGTTGGAGCGACAAAAATCGTGATAAACCGTGGGACGAGAAACTCGTAGTCGGCGTTCGCGAGTAGACTGGCGCCACCCTTGGGACGAGACCCCCTCTTGCCCGTTTTCGGTTGCACCCCTCAATACTTCAGAATCGTAGCCTACCCTCTCCTCGTCTAAAGGCGATGCTTCCAGCCCTCACTCTAGCCGAGCAATACCGTTTCTCACATGTGAAACCACCCTTGGCGCGCATGCACACACACACACACATACGAACACCTGACAAACTAGAGTTCTCGACGCACACTCTCTGATCACACCCCCCCCCCCCAACCCGACGGCGAATACTGCGCGTTAGTCAGTGCGCGATACGAACGCTCCCCTCTGCCACTTCGCGTCGCTCGGATCCCCCACCCATCCGGCTTCGCGGCGCTCCTATGCCGCGGATGGTTCGTCCTTGCACACGGTCGCGCACGCGGAGCCCTGGCGGCGTAGTCGACCCGATGTCGTACTCACAATCGGCGCATGCGTTTCCGCCCTAGATTTCGTCTCGCCTCCTGATTTTTCGTAATAAAAGCGTTTGTCTCTCCGAGTAACTTGACTCACATATCTCAACACCTCGGAACTTTTCCCTGTCTCTCTTCATCTCTGTTTTTGTCTCTATACCTCTCTTTTCTCGCTGTCGCTGCTTCTTCCGTACGTTCGCTATACCTTATTCGTATATAATGCCGTTTTTCTCATACATATTTACTGATATACTAACGGAACATTCGTGCACACTACTTATTTTCGCCCTCTCACTTTGCGTCGTGCGAAACCATCGAGGTCGAGCATCTTTGTGCTCTTCTGGAAACCGGTATAACGTAGCAGAGTTTTATTTACCGGTCATTCGCGTGGAGTCACACTCACCGACTGTCAATCGAACTGATTATTATGAACTGCTGCAGGTGATGTTGAACTTGGCGATGCTTACACCCGTATTCCTCACGGAACAGCTATGAAAACGGGTGTTAGTCTGTTCTGGCGCGTTGAAATTTGATGCTACTGAACCGTATGCTGTTACAAACATTATCTGTAGGACTCTGCTGAACGCTGTCTATTTAGGAGGTCTACAAAGACTTTGTCGAACTCGAAAACGCAAAATTAACAAATATAGGACTTACTTTTTTCATTGCTCATAATATAGCAAAATTCCGTGGCAATTGATGCGCTTCGGAGTTCGCATATTTAACAGGTTTTTTTAAACGTTAGCCTAATATCTTCTGTATGCCATTCCATTTAAATGCAAAGAACCAACGTATTTGAACGTTCAACCAAGATCCAACTCACTTCCCAAACGAAGTTCCTTTATCGAAAATTTAATAATTCAGCACTATACTTTGAAGCTCGGACTCGCCGAAGTTTTAACATTGTTATAAAGGCCGCACGAACCAAAAAATGTGTAGTATGCTCATGTTGCCCATGTTAAGTATGCGGGAGTCTTACAGAAATGCTAGGATGGCGATAAAAATTGTATGCATTATTACGTCGTATGTTCAAAGCCTGTATACAAAATTTAGGATTCGCCATCTAACTTGCCGAAGAATTATAACATTTTTAAATTGCAGTAGGTTAGTATACGTTCTTATGGGATGTTTGTCCACTTTTAGGTTTGAAGAAGAAAAAAAACATGATTAAGAAATGGTATAGAATGGTTTACATTTTTATATAGATTATTTATGTATGGATCAAACTTTTCGATATATGTTTCACAATCATCCACTACGTCATTGTTGTGATATTAATTGTAATCGACTGAAATTCCGCTCGTTTTCAAACTTATCAAACTCAACGGCAATGCTGCCACCAGTTGAGCGGCTCGACAATTGTGATGAGACACGACAGATTCACTCTCAAGAGTTTTTCTCTGATGAAGTTAAGTATTAAAAAATTCAGGTGAAACAGTAATTAAAGAGAAACACTTTGAACTGTAAATTTGAGGCTCAGTCTGCAGCATGCAGCTTACGATTGATGAAGAGATGCGGCAACGTCTTGAAGCCAAATCGTAACAAAACAAATCGTCGCCACTGATCAATGCCACCGATGTCGACGCCACTGACAGAATGACGAACACGCCGCGTCTCTTTATGTAGTGAAATGGGCTTTTGACAGAATTTTTAAAACTTTGAATCGTCATTACCAGGGTTGCGAAATTTGTAATGAAAAAGTAATGCATTATTCATTACTTTTTTAAAAAGTATTGAAAAAATATTTCATTACCCATTACATTTCATTAAGTAATGTAAAAAAATTCCATTACCCATTACATTATATTTTGTAATGTAAAAAATTTCCGTTACTCATTACATTTGATTTTGTAATGTAAAACATTTCCGTTACTCATTACATTTGATTTTGTAATATAAAAAATTTCCATTACTCATTACATTACATTTTGTAATGTGAAATATTTTCATTACAAAATGCAATGTAATATGTAATGAAAAAAAAATTCATTACACATTACCTTGTAAGGGGCAATGGACATTTTTTACATTACAAAGTCCAATGTAATGAGTAATGGAATTTGTTTAAATTACAAAATCCAATGTAATGAATAACGGAAATTGTTTACATTACAAATGTGATGAGTAATGGAAATTTGGATGGATGGATGGATGGATGGATGGATGGATGGATGGATGGATGGATGGATGGATGGATGGATGGATGGATGGATGGATGGATGGATGGATGGATGGATGGATGGATGGATGGATGGATGGATGGATGGATGGATGGATGGATGGATGGATGGATGGATGGATGGATGGATGGATGGATGGATGGATGGATGGATGGATGGATGGATGGATGGATGGATGGATGGATGGATGGATGGATGGATGGATGGATGGATGGATGGAT
>CALYCA010000543.1:0-11585 GCA_944452715.1 Ophion slaviceki | reverse complement strand
AGATGACTCTATGTAAGTTTACAAAAAAAAAATATTTTCTTCGTGTAAACTGAAACTGAAACTTTAAACGCGTTTTTCTCAAAATGGCATTCTGAAGTCGGTGACCAAGATTACTCGAACACTAATGAACCGATCTTCTTGTAATTTTTGCAGGCTTATTTAATACATAAAAATGTAGTCTTTAATCGTTCGATTTTTTTTTTTCGAAAAAAAAATGGCCGTTTTATAGCCAAAAAACGGCCGTTTTTTTTCGTTAAAATCGAACCATTAACTTTGATTGTCCGCCATTTTGTGAAAAATGAATATTTTTTAAAATCCTTCGATTAAAGACTAGTTTATACTTATATTTGACTAAATCCATCCGCATTTTTCTTTCAGATGATCCACTTCGCCGCAATGTTGGTCACCGCAAACCGTGTATATAAAAACATTATTTCATTGACGGCCATTTGCCACTAAACAATGTAATATTTTTCAATAAAAAAATTACTGAAAGTTCTTCAAGATGTGTTCTTTAAGATGGTATATTGATCGATTAAAAAAGCTTTGTAATTTTCTTTTAAAAAATTCATGAAAAAGGCCTTTTTTTTGCGCTACAAGTGGGGGTAACGCCTTAAATTTTAAACATTCGGGTCCGTGAAAGAAATGCCTTAAGACGGGAAACCAGTTTTTTTTTAATTCGATAAATTGTTAGTATAACTAATCGCTGATTAACCGGTAAGCAGTACAAATAACTCATTACTGCCTTGAATTTTTTGTATACGGTAATTTTTTTTCAAACGCGTTATTCTCGAAACGACTGTTTTCAATTTGTGTACACTCTAGCTCTAAAAGTTTCTAACCTATAATTATATAAAGTGATAGTGAGTTTCTTTATATGATTACGCTCTCTATGAACCTAAATGCGGGGTAATATCATTGTTCAAAGTACATTTTTTATAGCAAAAAAGGTTATAAAATAATGGCAAAAATTATACTCTTTTGTTTAAGGCGTGAGATGCAGTCCGAATTTTCAAAAAAACGATTTTTTTTCATTTTCTTGAAGTGTGATGTTTCGAAAATATTCCCTGAAAATTTCAAGTCGATCCGATGAATAGTTTCCGGGATATCCCACAATTAGTGAAGGGGCGTCGATTCTCGACGGATAGACGTGGCTGACAAACGCGCAAACGATAATACCCGGGAAGGCAGAATGCTTCGAAGACCACAACAAATTGATATTTTCGAAGCTTCCACATCGGCAGAAGCCCTATTGTATGGGCCAGGAATTGATGATTCGATGTAAGTAATTTTTAAATTAGTATTTCTATACATAAATCAAGTGTAAAATTGGAAAACCCTTTCAGAAATTTTCAAAAATGTATTACTCAAAAACTATGAACTTCAGCAAAATTTTATAAAGAATACTTTCGTTTGAAAATTGCCCAAAATGTTTTAAAAAAATAATTCATCCCGAAAAACTTCAATTTTCTGAAAAATTGTTTTAACAATTGTCTAGAAACAATTGAATGCTCGACTTTTCGGCAAAAAATTGTGATATTCGGATTCAACGGATCAAAATACATAAAAACGTTTAGCTTCATCCACCGAGCTCAAAATTTTACGAACATATAATACCGTATCTACATCGAAAAACTCTAAACGCGTTTTTCTCGAAACTATGTTTTTCAAGTCGGTGACCACTATAATTAAAAAACCACTCCATGGATTTTGATGAAATTTGGTGTGCTTATTGATAGCATTAAAAACTAGTCCTTAATCGAAGGATTTTCATTTTTGTTGATAATTTCTATTTTTTTTAACAATAAACTAGCGATTTTTTGGTCGAAAATCGAAAGTTATCTGTCGGAAGCCGCCATTTTGTTAATTTTTGAAAAAAAAAGCTCCGATTAAGGACTAGATTTATTATTAAACTAATGATTTTTTTGTTTTTTTTTTATTTCAGATGATCCAGTAAAATTTTATGATGGTCACCGCAAAGCACTACATGCCGAAGGGGGTCCGACAAAGATGGCGATATTTTTGTAAATAATCAATATTTTTCTTTGAAAATTCGTACAAGTCAAGTTGAAATGTAATATAAAAAGTCTGGGAAACCACTTTTGGGAAACAAACTTAATTGCTATAAAAAATAAAATGTTTTGAAAATGCTCGTTTTTTCACACCTCTGACTGCATCTCACTCGTTAAACACCTCTAAAAAATGCAATTCTCAATTTTTTGGTCAGCGTCAGGTTCATATAGGAGGAAAACATGTTTTTTAAGTAAACTTCAAACCGTATTGATTTCCGATGAAAACTGTGACCTCCACAAACAGCAATTATATTATAGTTATTAATTTAGTTAGCAATTATATTTGTAGTTAATTATAGTTATATGTTCCATATTTTCAGAGGAAATGCTTCGAAAAAATTAAAATATTTGTTTGAAAAGATGTATAAAATATTCCCAAAGTTTGAATAAATTCTATTAAGGCGTAACCCCCACTTGTAGCGCAAAAAAGGCCTTCTTCATGAATTTTTTTAAAGAAAACTACAAAACTTTTTTAATCGATCGATATACCATCTTAAAGAACACATCTTGAAGAACTTTCGGTAATTTTTTTATTGAAAAATATTACATTGTTTAGTGGCAAATGGCCGTCAATGAAATAATGTTTTTATATACACGGTTTGCGGTGACCAACATTGCGGCGAAGTGGATCATCGGAAAAAAAAAATGCGGATGGATTTAGTCAAATATAAGTATAAACTAGTCTTTAATCGAAGGATTTTAAAAAATATTCATTTTTCACAAAATGGCGGACAGTCAAAGTTAATGGTTCGATTTTAACGAAAAAACGGCCGTTTTTTGGCTATAAAACGGCCATTTTTTTTTCGAAAAAAAAAATCGAACGATCAAAGACTACATTTTTATGTATTAAATAAGCCTGCAAAATTTCAAGAAGATCGGTTCATTAGTGTTCGAGTAATCTTGGTCACCGACTTCAGAAATGCCATTTTGAGAAAAACGCGTTTAAAGTTTCAATTTCAGTTTACACGAAGAAAATATTTTTTTTCGTAAACTCACATAGAGTCATCTATTCCTATACTCATAGAGCCATCTATTCTCAGATACTTATACTTCAAAAAAATGCAATAAAAAAATCGATTTTTTCAAAATCGCAAGTGGGGGTAACCCCTTAATTCATTCCTTGTAAAAAAAATCACGAAAGCCACTAAAAAAAGTCGTATTCCTAAACTGGTCTCTCGCCTTGAAACACATGAACTGCATGCAAATAAAGATATTATTTGTTCAATTGTATCACTCATAGATTCGCATCAACAATGTATTTTGATCAAACACGTATTTATTGAAGTATCTACATCGAGGAATGCTTTAAACGAACAAAAAATTGTATTGAATGAATGAAACCAACAGAATGTCAGCATCTCGAGATCCTCGTTAAAATAAACTTTTTCAGCAGTGCAGTATAGATCGAATCAACAGCTTGACGCTCAACTGTCCCTATTTGCACGTTTCCACGTGCGACGAGGAAAACTTTTTACACAATTTTAGCACGAGAACTACGTTAAGGATATCGATTATGTATCCGACATTATCGATTTTTTGTACCCGTGCTGTGGGAAACTCCGAGCGCGATCTGATCGAGAAAAATCGCAATTTACATACCAGAGGCTTTCCGATGATTCTCGCGTCCCGCGCTGTCACCAATTATGAAATTATGACGAATGACGTAAGCAGCGTGTACGCGTGAAAAAAATAAACGCGGTGGAATAACTCACCTGGAGGATAAGTGTTTTGAGTTCCTGATCGCTGATAAAGGTCGGCTTATAGTGAACCTCGGTATAGGACGTTACCGCGCCGAGGATCGTTTTTAAATGCTGCACGGCCATACGGAGCACCGTCAGCTTGTCCAACTTTCTTGACATCGCGTGGCACATCGGCACCATCGTCGAGAGCTCAGTTATGTAGGTATTCATTTTATCCCGTCGCCGTTTCTCAATCTCGCTGTGATTTTGCCTGTAAGCGCGACAGAGTTTCGCAAAAATAATTCAACTTATTCGTCATCGGAAAATTGAAAATAAAGATTATTTTTTAGCTACAAATCGTACTTTAGGCCTGTAAACAAAGTAATGCTTTATCAAGCAATAGCAATTTATCAATTAATTAATAAAGCAACAGCACTTCATTGACGGGCCCAAAGTACGAGTTAAAGATTTAAAAAAATCTTAAGGGGCTATACTAGTGTGACACTTAAAAAAAATCAACTTTTTTGCCTTCTTCGACAGTTTATACTTTCAAGAATATCATTATCATTTATATCGTTTATATCAATATCATTTTATCTGGCAAAAATCGATAGTTAAATCTTTAAACGCGTTTTTCTCGAAACAAGATTTTCCAAATTTGCTGACATTGTAACTTAAAGAGCAATTATCCGATTGACTTGAAATTTGAACTGAGTACTCTTGAATATATTTACTCCACAATGACGTAGGATATCTTCGATTGGATGAAAATTGACGATTTGGCATTGAAAAAAACGACCATTTTATGGGCAAGAAAACAGACTTTTTTCATAACAACGCCATTTTGTTAGATTTTGATATTTTTCGAAAATCCTACGTCATTGTACAGGAAATACCTTCCAGTTCAACGACATTTTTTCCTTTTTCGGTTTCAGCTACTCAATCGGCCGGAATCATGTGAGCAGTGGAAGAACTTTTTTATTTGGCGCCTCCGAAGGCAGCGCATAAGTCGCTCTGATCTCAATATTTTTCGATGAAAAAATTATGTAACATAGGTCAAATATAGCCAAATATATTCTTAAGGGGAGGGTAGGCGTTTGCACTTTTGAAAAATCGCTTTTTTGTCTTTTCTTATAGTTAAACATTTCAAGAATATAATCCCAAATTTTCAAGTCAGTCAGAGCAAAACTCTCGAAGTTATTGACTATTTAGTCCCGCTCCTCTAACACTGTAGCTCCGACTTCTCTAAACTTCAAACGCGTTTTTCTCGAAACCACTTTTTCAAAGTCCGTGTTCACTGTCATTTGAAAACTACATGACCGATTTATTTCAAACTTGGTACACACTTTCTACATATAAAATACCTCCCCCCGACGGTTAGTTTGAGATTTTTTGTTACATTGAGGGCGTTTTCCACCCCCAAAATGGCGGAATTTTTCGTGAAAAATAGCACTTTTCACTTTACATGACCACCAAAAATTTAGAAATGAAAAACAAATTATCCAAGACCGTTGGAGGTGGATTCGATGATACCCGTGCAGAAATTTTGGCAGGGATACAGCTGGATTCTGACTTGTATCCCGGGCTCCCAGTCGGGATCTAGTCCGATATCGGATCAGATTCTAAGACTAAATGTAAGATCCGTAAACTGGATTCCATTAGGGATCCAGAACCGGATCCTTTAATGACTCTAAATAGATTCCCCATGGAATCATTGAGGAATCTTGGAAGGATCACGGGTAAATACAGGCTGAAATAAAATGGCAAAAATGGAATTATTGCATGTCAAATTTATTATAAAAATAATTAACATTTATACATTTTTGGTGAATTAAAATATCAATTTAAAAAATGAAAGGTAAGAACACCATAAAAAATGGAAAACTACGACTGGGTTATCATTTTTGGACTACTTGGCGTCCTTTGCGTCCATCTGTCTTTTGCGTTGGATATTCTTATCTATAGAAATTGGAAATTCCTATCTATAGATAGGAATTTTATAGATAGGAACCTCTAGATGGAAATTCCTACCTATAGATAGGAATTTCATAGTAATACCGAAAATACACGTGACGCCAAAATTTTCAAAGATATGCCATCGTCGTCATACATATTCCGATACGGATGCAAGTTGGATTCTAACCGGGTTACCGGTTTTGGGGAATCCATGACAAATCCTGACCGGGATTTGATCGGACATAGGGTATCCCTGTCAAAATTTCTGCACGGGTACTTTGACTAAATTTTAATGGTACTTGATTTCAGATAATTTCTAGCTGAGATACAGTGAACACCGCAAATCGTGTTTTTCCAAAGGCGTTCTTCGAAAAGCTTTGTCACCGGCTTGTTTGTGGATATTTTCGCGTACAAATTTCACGGAATGTTCTTGAAATGACACTTAACAATGTACAAAAGGTTTCAATAAATTTACCCTATCCATATAGATGAAAAAAATTCGCAAAAAAGTGTTTTTTTTTTCACGCTGAAACCCCTACCCTCCCCTTAATATTCCGAAACATTTTACTGAGTACTTTTCATCCAAAAAATTCCCAAAAATCACCCAAATTTTCAGCGTTCACACTGGTATATTAAGGGATACCCCCACTTGCGATTTTGAAAAAATCGATTTTTTTTATTGCATTTTTTTAAAGTATAAGTATCCGGGCCCATACTTCTGTATGGGCCCGGAATAGATGACTCTATGTAAGTTTACAAAAAAAAATATTTTCTTCGTGTAAACTGAAATTGAAACTTTAAACGCGTTTTTCTCAAAATGGCATTTCTGAAGTCGGTGACCAAGATTACTCGAACACTAATGAACCGATCTTCTTGAAATTTTGCCGGCTTATTTAATACATAAAAATGTAGTCTTTAATCGTTCGATTTTTTTTTTCGAAAAAAATGGCCGTTTTATAGCCAAAAAACGGCCGTTTTTTTTCGTTAAAATCGAACCATTAACTTTGACTGTCCGCCATTTTGTGAAAAATGAATATTTTTTAGAATCCTTCGATTAAAGACTAGTTTATACTTATATTTGACTAAATCCATCCGCATTTTTTTTTTCAGATGATCCACTTCGCCGCAATGTTGGTCACCGCAAACCGTGTATATAAAAACATTATTTCATTGACGGCCATTTGCCACTAAACAATGTAATATTTTTCAATAAAAAAATTACTGAAAGTTCTTCAAGATGTGTTCTTTAAGATGGTATATTGATCGATTAAAAAAATGTTGTAGTTTTCTTTAAAAAAATTCATGAAAAAGGCTTTTTTTTGCGCTACAAGTGGGGGTAACGCCTTAAACTATTTTCATACCGAAGAAAAAAGTTTTCCTCTCTTCACGCGTGTCTCGCGTGAATTTTTTATCCGCAAAAAAAGTGGCGAAAAAATTGCCGAATCCGTTTAATCTCGTGGCAAATCGATCGTGCCTACGATCGATTTGCGATACCTCGAAGCGATACCTCGATAGCGAGGTATCGTTTCGGGCATCAACAACGTAAACGCGAAATAGGCATTTGTATGTGTACACGAAACGAATACATCATCGAACACAAACACACACGTAGTGACGGTGGGAGAAGCCATCGCGGTGTCGAGCATGATCCGAGTCAAGGTGGGTCAAGGCTACATACAATCATTATACCTTTTGTCACCCCCTAACCATTCTACGCGAAGACTGTACAAGTTCATTTATCTACTTGACGTAAAATTCAAATGATTGCGTTTAATGACATGATAAACAAGTCGTGTGAAATCCGCCGATGTGTAAAACTTACTTACTTTTTACTATCGCTATTGGGCTTTGCGGACTTTGACTCGTCGCCAGTTGCATCCGTCGCATCGTTCTCGCCGCTGAAATACGCAAGAGCATCATCATTGTCAATCAACAAATCACAATACATTGCCACGTGGCGGTAATTCTTGGCGGTCTTTTCACTGTTGCGTCGTAGCTTATTACGAATTAGCTTCCGCCTGCGGCTTCGCTCGCGCTGACACACGCGGGAATTTTCCATACAAAATTTCACACCCCGTTCCACCCCCTTAAGAGGTGATGTTTGAAAAATTCTTTCTAAGGGCACCTCTGTACCTTCCAAAGGATATATCTCCCAAATTTTGGGTTTCTATATTCAGCGGTTTAGGCTGTGCGTTGTCTATATGTCAGTCAGTCGTTCAGTCGAGCAAATGTCTCAAAATGTCTCGAAATGAAGTGACATTTTAATTTATTCATAAAACGTATTCATATATTTGGGAAGTACGAATATTTTTATTTTGATATAAGGTACAACCCAGGTAGGAATTGACGTTGACAAAAGGGCTCGCCAAGCTCTGAAACAAGGCTCACATTTTTTAACTCAGGCTGAGCACCAGCCTGATATCAGGCCTAGCTGAACCTCTGAATGATAACGCGGTTTCAGGCTCTTGCACACAGGCTTGACCAAAGGATGGTAGAAAAGCCTGTACTAAGCCTGAAACGACGAAACAACAAGGCTCAAAACGAGCCTTAATGAAGCCTTCACGAGCATTTATGACGAGGCTTTTCCCAAACTCTTCCCGAGGCTATATGAGGCCTGTTTTTAGTTTTCTATATTCTACATTGGGGTAAATTTAATAAATTTGTAAAGAATTCATTTGATTTATTATATATATTTATTATTTGTTATATTATTTGTTACAAAATATATATAAAAAATATTTTTAAAAACAATATTTTATTTTATTGCGTACTTTTATTTTCGTATATTCTTTTTTGTGTACCTCATAAATATCGATAAGAGCATATGTTTAAATGTTCTGAGCTGCCTCCTTCGCTTTCGTTTTTCGTGCCTTCGCACCCGACAAATTTATTGCTGAATTTTTTTTTCACAAAAGTACAGAAAAAATATTATTTTAAACTTATTTTATTTTATCACAACCTGAAACAAGCCTGCATCCAGCCTTGATTTATCAGCCTCAAAATTCATCGGCTGAATGAAGCTTGAAATAACCCTGAGTTTAGGCTAAGCAGCCAGTCTTGGTTCCAGGCTGCTCCAAACGATGCAATGAAACCTGGGCCAGGTCTGTCTCACTCAGGCTCGGTGAAACAAGGCTCGCACAAGCTTGTTTCCATCGTCAGTCTTTTAATTTCCTACCTGGGAAACATGGAGGTTATGCGCGGAACACAATATCCGACAAATGGCCGCCTGGTTCCTGTTTGCAAACGTTCACTCGTTTGACGAAATTTTCAATAACATTTTGGCACAATTGCGGATCAATTTCAATAAGGGGAGGTACCTGAGTAAACGGCGAGAAAAACCGGTAAACTTCGGGAATTTTTATCTCAAAAACTAATGCTCCGATTGGATCCGGGTTTTTTTTATTGGAAAATATGTACATTGAGGTATGTTTAGGAATTTTTTGAAATAAATTCGTCGACTGGAAGCGATTCGAACGGGATTATCTCGAAACATAGTTTTCAAAGTCGGTGATGTATCTCGAAAACGGCTTGTCTGATTTTGTCCAAATTTGGATACAATATTCTTCGATAGTTTTTCTCGTTCGCCACGTAGGGGTTTTTCATTCGATTGAACCATTGCTTTTTTAATGCAATGTGTACGCAATCCAAAATCGTCGGGAATTGCGAACGAAAAATGAATTTTAAATTAAAACGCTCGCAATTCCGTCGAAAATGAAAATTACAAAAAATCCTATGCGGCGAACGAGAAAAATTATCGCAGAATATTGTATCCAAAGGCCATAGCCGGGTAAGTAGGGAAAAATTGCCCCCGCATTTTTCCGGCGAAATTTGGAGTATATTCTGAAGTATAAAAAAAAAACAAATTTTCTGAAAATTTCATCCGCGTCACATAACGGTTTTAGAAAAATCAATTTTTTTTAAGTTTAAAAAAAATCCGGCAACGGTACAGTGGATCGATTTGATTTTTTTTTTTGGTACTTGTTCTGATCAAACGTGTTGCGAAATAAAATTATCGAACATCTTGCGAAAGATTAAGGTTTGAAAAGAAATAATGTTCCTTGTTATATTATTTTTTACTATAATGCACTTGGAGTACCATAGCGAAAATTTTTTCATATAATCTTTGGGCACCTTATTAGATTATATAATTTTTTTCAAAATGATCGGTTTGGTACGCCACAGTGGAAAAAAAGAAACACTTTATTGATATATTTTAGTTATATGGATGTCCCATGTCACCCCATAATTGAATTTTTGTTCAATTATTCTATAGTGTATTTTTCATCGCTTAACATTAGAAGAATTTTGGTTCTTGTTTCATTCAGATCGGTGGACTGCTTGTGGGGGTAATTGCAAAACTACCCCTCGACTCGCCTTTCTTTGAGGGGTGGCTTCCCCCCTTAAAACCGTTTTTCCGAAGATATGAAAAATACGTGCCATCTCCATAAATCGCGGTATACATAAGACGATTTTTAGAGTCATCATTTTTCGTTAAAAGTTGGGTAATTCGGCTTGAATCTTTACCAGCATACTGGGACGTATTTTTACTTGATTACAGACAAAAAGCAGTTCATTGTTAATTTTCGAGAAAATTGACTTTGAAGTTTTCGAGCGCACTCTTATCCCACAAAGATGCAACGATATTCGAACCGGGCTCGTGGCGTACCCGGTAGCGCTCGAGTCTAGTAATCGCGGGGTCGCTGGTTCGAGTCTCACATCCAATTTTTTTTTTTTTTTTCATTTTTTTTTAAATGAAAAAACGCGTCATATTTTTAATTATCTCTTGATTATAAACATACATTTTCAAGTATCAATATTTATAACCAACAACATTTTTAGGATGAAAATGAAAAACGTCGGGTAAGGAATTGAATACTTTATTATTCGGTCTGTATTCGTTTGTTTTATACATCGGGTGTAATGTTACACGAGCCAGAGTGATAACCATCGTAAAAACAAGGAAAACAGTAATTTTCACGGCATCTCGCACACCGTACAAACGCTGCATTGTTACATTCGCAATTTTTTTTCAATACATCGATCGGAAAACAAACTTCATTCACGTTCATGAAGATTTCTCTTTGATCGCAAAGTTTCGATGTACGCAGAACTGTTATTCACAATATCGACGGTTGCCAAAGCAAGCGTTATATTCACATATTTCAACATTTATTCTTCTATTTATATTCCTATTAATCTACAAGGGAGTTTATGTAAATATTATTACTGGATATTTTTACGTCGCCTATTCGCAATTTCAAGCAAGAGATAATCAAAAATAAGACTTGCATTTATCATTGACAATTATAATTACATATATGTGAATTAGCATAGATTTTATGATTTTTATCCCGGGATTAATTATTTATTTTTTTATAAATAATCACCTATTGTTATATATAAATAATATATGATCATATATGAGAAAATATATAATTATGTATAACTATAATGAATTTTGTACATAAATAACTATATATGGATTTCGTCCATATATAAACATATATAGATATATTATATTAATTATATATAATAATATGTGATTATATACAACAAAAATCTATCGGGATATTTAAATGACGGAGGTATGCGAATTAAAAAAAAATGAAAAAAAAAAAAAAAAATTTCGAAGTGAGACTCGAACCAGCGACCCCGCGATTACTACACTCGAGCGCTACCGGGTACGCCACGAGCCCGGTTCGAATATCGTTGCATCTTTGTGGGATAAGAGTGCGCTCGAAAACTTCAAAGTCAATTTTCTCGAAAATTTCCGAATATGGCGTCGAACTGCTTTGGGATATTAATATTCGAGCTCTGAACTTCACGTACCATGAGTACGAAAAATTACAAAAATCCGACTGCCGTCCTGTCCCCTTGT